>JAKJMR010018296.1:207463-224045 GCA_024449315.1 Daboia siamensis
TTCTTCTTCTTCTTCTTCTTCTTCTTCTTCTTCTTCTTCTTCTTCTTTTTCCTCCTCCTCCTCCTCCTCCTCCTCCTCCTCCTCCTCCTCCTCCTCCTTCCTCCTCCTCCTCCTCCTCCTCCACCACCACCTCCTCCTCCTCCTCCCTGCAAATCCCCCTCCTTACTGTGCTGATAATATTACATAGTTTGGGTAATGAAATCTCTGCAAAAAAATCACCAATCTCAGCGAGCACTAAGGACTCCTCATTTCAACCCAGAGCTAGTAGTATTCTCCTTTATGTGTATTTTAGAATCAGAGGGAAGATGAAAACGTGTCCTTTTCTCTGTATCATTACCCTATATTCTCTACATCCCCCCTTTTTGAAAAATACCACCTGAATACATACATAATGATGTAATGCCCAAATTCTAATGAAAAAAACTGTATTATAATATTTTTGAACAGTATTTTCATTTGCTCTGTGTTTTTTGTCTAGGCACAGTACAGATACTAATTAAAATTGCATTCCGGTCTAAACCTAATATAAATCTATCCACTTTATCAGCTTTATCTAATCCTAGCACAATCGTAATTTATATTAGTGGCCGGCATTACAGATGATAAGAATATTTATTTTGGCTTTGTAAAAGCTCTGAGAACTAGAGAAGCACTTGAAGGATCTTTTAAAGCCTCAGGAAATCAGGCTGCAATTGTTCTTCCAAGGAGGTGGAGGAGAAGTCTGAAGTGGCCAGGCTGACTTGAGAGAAAACTATAAAGGACCTTGATTGATATCTAGAATCTGAATAGCAATTTAATTATTCAAATGCCTGGGTGCCCCCGAATGCATGGCCCGGAAAGTTGGCATCAGCAGTTTCAACTCTTGTTCCCAAAGACCAAGATAACACAAGGCAGTGTTTCTCGACTTCAGCAACTTTAAGCTGCATGAACTTCAACTCCCAGAATTCCCCAGCCAGTCAGATGGGGATTTCTGGGAGCTGAAGTCTACAGAGCTTAACATTGCTGAAGTCGAGAAACACCCAGGTAAAGAATTAGTGAAAGAAGGAATAAGATGCCGTGGGTTGTGAGAAAAACCTTGGGATGCAGGAGAAAGAGAAACAGTCTGGTAAGAGGCCAAATCAGAAAATTAATTTATAAAAGCTCTCAGAAGGGACCCTCCCTATTTCTCTGGAAAATAAAGGCAGGTCAGCGGGGGAAGCCCTTTCAGACTTGCAAATCTCTCTTACTTTAACCTTGCAGTGAAGATAATCTTAGTGCTCCATACACACACACACACACAAAACACACACATATTTATTTTCTGGGCTATTTTCAGACAGCTGTTTCACAAAGTCCACATTGAGGAATGAAAGGAACAAGGTCTGAATGGACTGTCTGTGAGATGCCGCGAGGCCAGGAAGGGCGGCAAGAACCGGGAGAGAATTTGGGAAGAGCACGGAGGCTGCCACCACGGGAAGCAAAAATGAAATGTTCTGAATGCTTCTTTCACATCCTGTCCCTTTTAACTAAAGTAACAATGATCTCATTCAACATAACGCAGTTGGCAATCTTTAATTAACCATCATTTGGGAAATGAGCCAAATTAGCTTGGCATTCCAAGGCACGGACCAGGGATATGTAACTTTTTCCAGTCCATGAGTAACTTGAAGAAGAACCAAGCGGGCCCAGAAAAGAGCTAATTTTGATTTGATGCATGTTTCATCTGTAACTGCTCTCTTGTACGGGTTGGGTATGGCTTGTCTGCACTTGAGCAACTGGAATATTTTATTTCAGGTGTTGCTTTTGGTTAATGTAACCTTTTCCTGCTGCTTAAGAAGAGATTAAACAGCCATTTGTCCAGGGTGGTACAAGATCCCCTGCTTGGGGAAGGGGATCAGACTAGAAGACCTCCAAGGTCCCTTCCAACTCTGTTATTCGGTTATTTTTGCTTCCCTTTTCAAATTTATGACATGCTGCCTCTATTCCCCAAATCCCATCTCCAGCTACAGTGGGGTACAGCTCCCATTCTGGCTTGGCTGGTAGATGTCGCCCTCCAGAACATTTGTAGATTAAGTGAGCCGTATCCAATTTTACAACTTTTTTGCTGAAGTCGTTAAGCGAAGCAGTGTGGCTGTTAAGGAATTGATGCAGTCGTTCAGTGAATCTGGCTTTCCCCATTGACTTTCTTTGTCAGAAACTGGCTGGGAAGCTTGCAGATGACAATCACAGGATGCCGCAACCGTGGTAAATACAGGCCAATTGCCGAGCATCCAAATTTTGATGACGGAACTTCAGGGATACTACAGCGGTCATAACTGCAAGATCCGGTCATAAGTCACTCATCTGAATGCTGGTGTACCTTCAGACAATTGCTAAGCAAATGGTTGTAAGCAGTGGTGGGATTCAAATAGGTGAACAACCGGTTCTCTGTGTGGATGCCACTTCTGGATGTCCATTCCGGGCCTGGGCAAGAAAAAATTAGCTACCGGTCCTGACAAAGTAGTGCGAATTGGCTGAATCCCACCACTGGTTGTAAGTCAACTACTCCCTATATCAAAGAATTACATAATGGTAGGAAAAGGTAGGGAACATGTACAGTACAGGTACTCTTTAATTTACAACAGTTCATTTAGCGACCGTTCAAAGTTACAATGGCACTGAAAAAAGTGACTTGTGGCCGTTTTTCACACTTATGACCGTTGCAGCATCCTCATAGTCACGTGATCAAAATTTGGATGTTTGGCAACTGTTTCCTATTGGTTGCCATGTCCCCAGGTCACATGGTCACAACTTTTGCAACCTTCTGACAAGCAAAGTCAAATTTACTTAACAACCATGTTACTAACTTGACAACTGCAGTGATTCACTTAACAGCTTTGGCAAGAAAGGTCGTTAAATGGGGCAAAACTCAACAGATGTCTCACTTAGCAACTGGAATTTTGGGCTCAGTTGTGGTCATTAGTTGATGACTGCCTATTACAATAAAGTCTCATTTTAGCTAGTTCTTCCTCTGACTGTTAAGCCTCTGGGGGCTCCTGCCTCTCTTCTCTCGCTGTTCCCTAGTCAGCATCTCTCCTCCTCGTTGCCCCAAGGTCATCCACCCATCCCATTTCACATGGCAATAAATATTTTCAGTTGGAAAGCTGATTCTCATCTTTCCATAGGGTACTTTGAATTGCCTTTGATTTTAATCTGGCACAAAACATACAGCCAGCATTCATTGGCCAGAGTATCGTTTGCTTTTGTAGCAGGGTATCGTTAAAAAAAAGTCAAGATAAAAGTCTCCTGCCTTGGTTAGGAGTTTGGCCCAAGAGTCTATAGTTTGCACAATTTCAAAGATGTATAATTTCTAAGATGGCGGCCACAGTGCTGTTGCGATTGAAACTTCACCCACTTTGGCCTGTTGCAATGCCCATATATATGGATAGAGCTTTGATTGCACTGCTGAGGCCCCCATCTTGACTTGGTTGACCACCTTTTCGCCTTGTATCACCGAGGTGGGCCATGTTTGCAGGAAAAGAGCAGATCCGCCATTTTGGGATCTGTGTATTTGCAACAGCTTTGTGTCACGGTCTCCTTCCTGAAGATGAACTGGCATCAAAAACTGTTAATCTCATATCTGTTTGAAAGACGTTTAATGGGTTTTCCTCACCTCATTCATCCATCAAAGTTCGCAGAGATTCAATTAAATAGCTCCTGTAAAAAGCATCTGAAAAGTGCATTTTTGTTTAGACAGCAGTCTGTCTAAACTGGGGATCCTGTGCAAATAAGAGGTGGAGGGCTTTTTTCGCCCCTCAATAAAATCAAGGTAAGTCAGAATAGAGTTGAAAGGGACCTTGGAGGCCTTCTAATCCAGCCCCCTGCTCAAGCAGGAGATCCTATACATTTCAGACAAATCCAGTCTCTTTTTAACAACCTCCATTAATGGAGCACCTACAACTTCTGGTGGCAAGTTGTTCCACTGGTTAACTGTCCTCACTGTTAGGAACTTTCTCCTTAATTCCAGGTCGCTTCTCTCTTTGATCAGTTTCCAACCATTTTTTCTCATCCTTCCCTCTGGTGCTTTGGAGAACAACCTGACCCCGTCTTCTTTGTGGCAGCCCCTCAGATACTGGAACCCCGCTATCTTGTCTCCCCTATTTTTTTCTTTACTTTAGACGAGCCAAACCCAAGTCCTGCAGCCATTCTCCGTATGTTTCAGTCTCCAGGTCTCTGATCATCTGAGTTGTTCTTCTCTGCACTTTTTCCAAAGTGTCAATATCTTTTTTGTAGCATGGGGAGTAAAATTGACTGCAGTATTCTAGGTGTAGGGATGCGGTGGCTCAGTGGGTTAAGATCTGAAGGTCGGCAGTTTGGCGGGTCGAATCCCGAGTGCCGCGTAGCAGAGTGAGCGCCTGTTACTCGTCCCAGCTTCTGCCAACCTAGCAGTTCGAAAGCACGTAAAAATGCAGGTAGAAAAATAGGGACCACTACAATGGGAAGGTAACAGCGCTCCGTGCGCCTTTGGCATCTAGTCATGCCAGCCACATGACCACGGAGACGTCCTCGGACAAGCGCTGGCTCTTCGGCTATGAAACGGAGATGAGCACCGGCCCCTAGAGTCGGAAACGACTAGCACGCATGTGCAGGGGAACCTTTACCTTTACCTTTATTCTAGGTGTGGTCTTACTAGGGTTTTATAAAGAGGTACTAATACCTCATGTGATCTTGATTCTATGCCTCTGTTGTATAATACCCAGGATTGTGTTGGCTTTTTTTTGGCGGCTGCTGCACACAGCTGGCTCATAGTTAAGTCCACTAAGGTCCCTCTCAAATTACTGTTTTTGAGCCAGGTGTCGCCTAGTCTGTACTTATAATTTCGTGTGATTTTCATCAGAACAGCAGTGCAATCTACCTGGTGAATATAACAAGAGCCACTGGATGTACCTTGATCTGTAGTTCTGCTTTCTGCGAAGGGAGTGGATAAGTATGAAGTTGCTCAGATAAAAGGAGAACTACAAAGAAAGCGAAAATATTCATTTTTGCAGACACCAGCGTATAGCATTCTGTGCACAGAAAAGCCACAACCAGCTATCTATCCCGGATTTCCAAGTTCTGCTGTATAATTACTACTAATACATAGCTGATTGCTTGATTGCTACCCTCCCAAACAATCATGTAGGAATCCGTTTGGAGAAGATAGCTTGAGTTTTTCTGCACTTTCCCCTCCCTGACAGCTGCCTTGCAGTAACTCGCTGTTCCATTTCCCTACCAACCTCCCTGTATTTTTAGCAAAATTACCATATTGTGTTTTGCCTTTCCAAACGTTTCTCTCTGATTTTTTGTTTAAAAAAAATCTGCAGAAGGCTGTTTCCCCCCCCCCCCTACACACACACACCCCTTTCCTGGCTCTTTTATGCATCTTTTCCTCCCCTCCCCACGAGATAGACTTATTTCTAGCCTTGAAACATTGGCAGTTTTTGTTTTAACCTTTTCCCTTTGCCAAAGCTGATAGATTTCAGAGTAAATAGTAAAAAGAGCCATTTGCAGTTGCCAACTGTAAGTCAGCTCTGGACACTGCTGTCATGGGAGGCAAGGAGATGGCTGCTTTCAACAGAAAACGTAACCATTGCTACCGACTGAGCTTGGTAAACTTGGGACCGATGCAAACAAATTATGAGCCGCCCTTGCCTTTACGGCCATAATTGGAACCCAGACTTACATTGCTAAGCAAGATGACTGTTAAGTGCGTCTAATTTTACGACTTTCTTTGCCATGGTGGGTAAGCAGATTATTGCTGTCGTTGAGTGGAGCAAGGGGTCATTAAGCAAATCCAACTTCTCCCATTGACTTTGCTTGTTGGGAGCTGGCTAGGAAGGTCCCAAATGGTGATCACATAACCCAGGATGCTGCAAGTCCCATAAATCCAGGGCTGGGATTCAAAATATGCGAAATATGTGTGGATTCCGCTTCCGGAAGTCCATTCTGGGCCTGGGCAACAAAAAATTAGCCACCGGTTCTGCCGAGGTGGTGTGAACTGGCTGAATCCCCTCACTGCATAAATCCATTCAGGTTGCCCACATTTGGCTCCTTTGACTCTGGGGGATGCTGCGGTGATCCTAAGTCTCAGAGGACAACTCGTTCCAGCCAACTTGCTACAGGACAGTTAGTTAGCACTAATATAAAAGAAATGGTGGAATAGAATCATTAAAAAAAGGATGCAAAGGCAGGGACCAAAATGAAGTGTGAATGAGGAACATTAAAATAATATTTAATTATTTTAAATAATTAACTTGAATTCTTAAATTGCCGCAGTGAGTTGTCCCATTCCCAGGCTTTGCACCCATCATGCTTCTGAGTTTCCCTAGTCCATCCATTTGGGCTCTGGACAATGCATAATGCTGGATTGTGGGATTTTGGGGATTAAAATTCCCTCTGGATGTCTCAGAGTTATGTGTGAATGCTTTTCAGGGCTTGTTTTAAAAACTGTGGAGCACAATCCTGTCCATCTCACGGACAGATTTGTTCCTTTGCCTGGAGCCCAATTTTGTTTCTGGTATTCCAATAAAAATCGTGTTTTTTAACAAATCAAAACTTTTGTTTTCTTTAAATGCCTTGTCTAAGACCCGTAACAGAGAATCTGTTTAAATTTTTCACATCCAGTAATGGAGCCCAAATGTTTATGCAGCTGTAACAGAGTCCTAACCCTGGGCAAATATTTCCCTATGGATATCACTGAAAAGAGGCTGATTCCAATATTACCTATTTTCCAGGAAAATGTTCTGACTCAGAAGTTTCCAAAAGTTTCACTAGATTCAGATCTAGCAGGGTTATTATGAAGGTGTTCAAACGTAAGGTAAAGGTAAAGGTTCCCCCGCACATGCGTGCTAGTCGTTTCCGACTCTAGGGGCCGGTGCTCATCTCCGTTTCAAAGCCGAAGTCTTCGCTTGAACGAAGACGTCTCCGTGGTCACGTGGCTGGCATGACTAGATGCCAAAGGCGCACAGAACGCTGTTACCTTCCCACCGGAGTGGTCCCTATTTTTCTACTTGCATTTTTACGTGCTTTTGAACTGCTAGGTTGGCAGAAGCTGGGACGAGTAACAGGCGCTCACTCTGCTATGCGGCACTCGGGATTCGACCCGCCAAACTGCCGACCATCTGATTGACAAGCTCAGCGTCCTAACCCACTGACCATCATAATAATGGTTTCCTTAAGGCTGCTGCACAGAAAAGCCATAAGATCGGATTGGTCACGTGATGGCCTGCTTTATGACTTTCATGACTTATAGCTTTAATTACCAGGCTCAATTATCATTGTTAAGAAGGACTACCTGTATATTTCTTAATACCAGGGACTCGTGTCTTCCCCAGAATGCAAAATGTTGAACCAGCCTAATTTGGGTCTAATGCAACACCACCTCTTTAGTATAAGGGTGTTTTAGAACTGCAGAAAGCAAAATGTAATGTTGAAGGCTTCACCAGGACTTAATAGGATCTTCTTTAGGTGAAAGGAAGATAAATCTCTTTCCCCAACCACGATCAAATGATTACTTTTGAATGTGGAATAGGGCAGGGATAGGCAACCTTGGCTCTTTTATGACTGGTGGACTTCAACTCCCAGAATTCCTGAGCCAGCCATGCTGAGGGGAAAGGGAGAGGTTCCCAAGCTGAGCCATGCTGGCTCAGGAATTCTGGGAATTGAAGTCCACGAGTCATAAAAGAGCCAAGGTTCCTCACCCCTGAACTAGACCACTTATCCTATGGTTTAGCCTCCAGGCCCCTTACCATTTTTGTTGCTTGACAGATGATTTTTGCTTGTTTTATTTATTTTTTGTGGTAAAGAGAAAGGAAAACTAGGGCAGCGATGGCAAACCTATGACATACTTGTCAAAGATTTGCCACCGCAACGTTTTGAGTGACATGCCAGCGTTCATCAGCACTGACAACTGTTCTTGAAAGCACATTCCCGTTCTTGCACAATTTTGGGAGGGTGCAGAGATGGTGTAAGAATGAGGTTTCTGTGTGGTTTTGTGTGGCCACTGGAGCCTCTAGAAGTTGCTCAAGAAGACTGTGTGACCTCCACAGCCTCCCAAAATCATGCGCGAATGGGCATGATTTTGGGAGGCCACCTGAGAATGGGCTATGCTCTCACGTGGCCTCCATGGGGTCCAAAAATTGTGCTTTTTGTGAGAAGGTTGTTTGACGCTTTGAGAACCGTTGCGTAGCACCCCTTGTTTTGAATTGAATTTGTCCTTTCAGTATCCATTGCTCTTCTCCTTTTCCTCTGTGTACACTATGTGTGTTTGTGTATTTCCACATAGCCTGCATTGAAATTATTAACGGGAAGAGCATAAGCAAGACGGGTTTCAGGATTGGTCCTTGTGTGATTTCCTGGTTGCGCAAGAGAGACGGTTGCACAATGTGCTCAGCATGTCTGAATACAGGAGGTGTTTCTGGTGTCTATTCAGTCAACGTGCCCAGATTGATATGATGAAGTATTGCCAGTTTCTTTCGTTTGGGGTTGGTATCCTGGTTGGCTTTGCCAAGATTGTTTGATTGGCACTTTCCGGATTGCTGGAGATGTGTCAACAATAGAATATTTGCAGGCAGGTTGAGAGGTATGAAATCCTTCTTTCCTCCTAGTTTCCTCAAACAAGATCCTGGGAGGCCGAAAAACAGAAAATGGAGCAGCGGAAAAATATTATAAGATATGTCACCTCAACTTCTGTACCTTTAGCATCACTTTATAATGCCTTGATAAGGCCACACATGGAATACTACGTCCTGTTTTGGTCACCACAATATAAAAAAAAAACATGTTGAGACTCTGGAAAGAGTGCAGAGAAAAGCAGCAAAGATGATTAGGGAGATGAAGAATGAAAGATATGAAGAACAGTTGCAAGAATTGGGTATGTCGCTGAGCTTGTCGATCAGAAGGTCGGCAGTTTGGCGGGTCGAATCCCGAGTGCCGCGTAGCAGAGTGAGTGCCTGTTACTCATCCCAGCTTCTGCCAACCTAGCAGTTCGAAAGCACGTAAAAATGCAAGTAGAAAAATAGGGACCACTACGGTGGGAAGGTAACAGCGTTCCGTGCGCCTTTGGCATCTAGTCATGCCGGCCACATGACCACGGAGACGTCCTCGGACAAACGCTGGCTCTTTGGCTTTGAAACGGAGATGAGCACCGGCCCCTAGAGTCGGAAACGACTAGCACGCATGTGCGGGGGAACCTTTACCTTTACCTAGTCTAGTGAAAAGAAGGACTTGGGTGTGTGTGTGACATGATAGCAGTCTTCCATTATTTAGGGGGCTGCCACAAAGAAGAGGGGAATAGAATAGAATAGAATAGAATAGAATAGAATAGAATAGAATAGAATAGAATAGAGCTGGAAGGGACCTTGGAGGTCTTCTAGTCCAGCCCTCTGCTTAAGCAGGAGAACCTATACCATCTCAGAAAAGTGACTGTCTAGCCTCTTCTTAAAAACCTCCAGTGATGGAGCATCTACGATTTCTGGTGGCAAGCTGTTCCACTGGTTAATTGTCCTCACTGTCAGGAAGTTTCTCCTTAATTCCAGGTTGCTTCTCTGTTCAACCTATTGTAGGTCAACCTATTTTCCAAAGCACCAGAGTTCAAAAAAGTGGGGCAAAGCTCACTTAACAACTGTCTCTCTTAGCAACAGTAATGTTGGGCTCAGTTGTGGTCGTAAAAGTTGAGGCCTTTCTGTAAAACAGACACTTCGCTTGAGGAGGGACATGGTGGATAAGGATTTGGATAAGAGGATGGGGAAAGGAGAAATCGAACGTTATTGGCGCCAAGGCTGCCGGTTAGGTAAGCTATAATCACGCTTCAATTTCAGAAATAGCATCACCCTGTAGTGTCCCTTGCTGTGAAATCTCAGCGGGGAAAGCACAAACGACATTCCTTGTTGTGTTTATCGGCTTCCCAGGAGTATCGTAACAGTTTGTTCCTAAACAGATAAAGATTCAGCAGACAGTTATGTAAACAGCCAGTTGCGGTCCTCTCCATCACCAGCGAAAGGATTCTACCTTAATGTAGGTGGAGATACTTTTGATCTAAATGGGAAGTCGTTCAGTTGCTGCAGTTCTTCTAAATTCATCCTTCTCATTTCATTGCTCCCGGCTAACAGAGTTTAATAACATGACACGACTTCATCAACTAATAAATTTCTAAAAAAGGTGAGCGACAGACTTGGTGAAGAACCTCGTGGGGTTTTAGGCAGCTGCTGAAAAGTCCAATGGAGAAGCTGTAAGGAAGCTTTGCTCAAATCCAGCAGAGGCTCTTTTTAATCATTTTTATTTTTAAAAAGTGTTATTTACACAAACTAATAAAAAAATAATAGAACAAATGTATCCAGTAGTATTAAAAGACTGACACGCCCATGCTGATAAGTGCATCAGTAAAAGAGAGGGGAGGGCTGGTAATTGTTTTATGAATGGGACAAGTCCCAAAAGTTTGATCGTACTCTATACTCTTAAGTTGCTTTAGTCACCTTCAGCTGAAAAAAAAATATAATTCAAAAGTTGGCAAAGCAACACATATCAAACCAGGTGTGGATGTTTCTTCTGGTGTGAGATGGTCATTCTTTTTGTCAGTCTCCATTCGTGTAAATTACACTGTCTTGCTCTTTTGATAGCTAATCACATTTATTAATAAGTTAATAAATACTAAAAAGTACAAAATCATTCAACAGATGTGGGAGATGTTTTTGGCTTCTGAGCACTAACCAATTGGTACTGTTTGCAGCTGCAACTTTGCTAAACTACGGTTTGAGTATTTGGTGAACCATTATTAGGCAAGAAAAACCAAATGCACAGGTACAGTAGAGATTGTACCTCGCTCAATATAGTAACTGTGAGAGGGATCTTAAATATGAGCCGGCAGTGTGCCGCAGCTGCCAAAAAAGCCAACACAGTGCTAGTGCCAATCCTCTGCTTAAACAGAGAGATAGAATCAAGATCATGTGAAGTGTTAATACCACTTTACAATGCCTTGGTAAGGCCACACTTGGAATACTGCATCCAGTTTTGGTCACCATGATATAAAAAAGATGTAGAGACTCTAGAAAGTGTACAGAGAAGAGCAACAAAGATGATCAGGGGACTGGAGGCTAAAACATATAAAGGAACAGTTGCTAGTTTAATGAAGTGATAGACTAGGGGTGACATGATAGCAGTGTTCCAATATCTCAGGGGCTGCCACAAAAAGGAGGGGGTCAACCTAGTCTCCAAAAGCACCTGAGGGCAGGACAAGAAACAACGGATGGAAACTAATTAAGCAAGCTAGAACTAAGGAAAAATTTCCTGACAGTTAGAACAATTAACCAGTGGAACAACCTGCCTCCAGAAGCAGTGAGTGCTCCAACACTTGAAGTTTTTAAGAGATTGGACAGCCATTTGTCTGAAATGGTATAGGGTTTCCTGCCTGAGGAGGGGGTTGGACTAGAAGACCTCCAAGGTCCCTTCCAACCTTGTTCTACTATTCTATTGTGAAGAAGAAAGTTGTTTTCAAGCTGAACCTCACATAAGCACTTCCACGGCAGTTTCACCATATATCCCCAGCTTTAAATTACTGTCAAGGAAGTATCACCTCATTCATAAGGATTTGGTGAGCTTACTGGTTTTTCCTTCCATTTTCTCTCTTTGTAGATCGACAGGACAGAAACGGCGGTGAACAACCTCAACCCGGCTTTCTCCAAGAAGTTCATCATCGATTATCACTTTGAGGAGGTCCAGAAGTTGAAATTTGCTTTGTTTGACCAAGACAAATCAAGCATGCAACTGTACGAACATGACTTTCTGGGAGAATTTTCTTGCACTCTGGGATCGGTGAGTGTTGTTGTGAATTTTTGACTACTAATTCTCTTGGGAAGAGAAAGAAAGTAGAAAATGTGACAGGAAAGAAGGTTGAATCCTTAAGTTGGTGGGAGCCATTGAGTCCGTCAAGCTCAACCCTTTGATCAGGTCAAGAATCTCAAGGTGAAATGTCCTTGACACATGTCTCTCCATCTTCTGCTAGATGGGAAAGAAGGTTGAATCCTTAAGTTGGTGGGAGCCATTGAGTCCGTCAAGCTCAACCCGCTGATCAGGTCAAGAATCTCAAGGTGAAATGTCCTTGACACATGTCTCTCCATCTTCTGCTGGAGGACATCCAGAGAAGAGGGTCCCACCACTTCTTTATGATACCTCCTAGATCAAAGCCCCACTTTCAGTTTCCTTAAAACAAGCTCAAATCCCGGTGACTTCATGGACTCATTCATACTGTTTCCTTGGCAACAGTATATAAATACTTGCTGTCTACTAGAAAGTCCAAAGCTCTGGGCTTTTGTGATGGTCTCCCATTCAAGAGCTGGCTAGAATCAATCCTGCTTAGCTCTCCAAACCAAGTTAGGTGACCCATTGAGACACCAAAGATCAGTGACATTCTGGATCCCGTTCTTTGGTCCTAGACAGCTAGAAGCACTTGAGAAGACCCAAGGGCGCATAACACAGGGAAGGCAAATAACATTTTGATTTTTTTTTTCTACCTGAGTGATGTTATTCAACCTTTCATTCTATTATTTTGGAGCCTTGGCAGAAGGTTCCAAGCAAAATTTGGTGCTTTTAAAAAACAGAAAGGCCCATCTTGGGGAACTGGTGATTTGTTTTAATAAGGTAAGCAATATGGTGGGGAGGGGATTCTAGGAGCCCCCCCTCCCCCAAATGGGGTTCGGGACTGCGAGCAACTTACTCCCTCCACACACACACACACACACACACACACACACACACACACACACTCATATAAAGGCATCAATGGTCCTGTCATTTATTCTCAGAGTCATTCAGACATTTGAAACTGTTTCTGTCCGTAACAGTTCAGTGAAAACATTGTGGCTACTGCTTGCTTAATGGTCTAATCCTCCAAGAATTTGCCTGCCCCCTTTAATAATTGTCTAAAACTCCTGATTGCTCTTGTAGAGCATTCGTGTGCTAAGAAGATAAATGATGAGTTTAGAGAAGAAGAGAAAGAGTGGGAGACAGGGGGAGGGGAGGGGAGGGGGGGAAGGGGAGGGGAGGGGAAGGGAGGGGAGGAAAAGGAAGGGACAGGAGGGGAGAGAAGGGAAGGAGGGAAGGAGGAAAGGGAAGGAAAGGAGAAAGGGAAGGAAAGGGAAGATGGGATCAGTAGAACTGTTAGGCACATTTTGAAAATGCTTTTAAGAATTAGGCTTTAGAACACTTCCCTGTTTTTCCCAAGCAAGCTGAATTTTCCCACGCTTCCACCCTCAAGAAGATGCTGCTGTTGTTCAGAAACCCACGAACTTCAACTTCTCAAAGCAGCAGCATCCCTTTTTCAGGCTCCCACAGAAGGCCAAGAAAAGGTGGACTGTTTGAAGCAACGACGGAGCGATTCTGTGCTCGTGAAGAATTCCCAAAGGATGCATGCGCAGCCCTGCTTATTAGCAGGTGGAAAAGAGGAAGAAAAATATTGGGGAAAAGCAAACGATGCCTCTTTACAGAGCGCAGGGCTTGTTTCATCTGCCTCGAAAGAGAAACGGCTTGTGGCCATTCCTACGGTGTTATTGTGAAATGCAATTTTAATTACTTACGATTAAACCTAACAATTGGCCCTCTGAGTAGGGGACTTCTAGCGGCTCCTTCCCATAATGCAAGTTCTTCACCTAGCAGGAAGAATATTAACTAATAAGCTCAGTAAAGTAACTCTGTTTATCATTTTAAATCAGGGGTCTTCAAACCTGGCCCTTTTATGACTTGTGGACTTCAACTCCCAGAATTCCTCAGCCAGGCAGACTGGCTGAGGAATTCTGGGAGTTGAAGTCCACAAGTTATAAAAGGGCCAAGTTTGAAGACCCCTGTTTTAAATTGTGGCTGGAAGAAAAGCCTAAAATAAATTTCCTCCCCCTAATTTTCTTCAGTCCATCAAAGGTTGACGTTTGGTTGGGTGGGTGGAGCTGAGAGAACAACTGGCTCAAAATCCTCCAAGGAGCTTCTGTGACCTATTGGGGGGGGGGGACTGGATCTGGGGTCTCCTGACTCCTAGCCTGGCGCCTTCACCACTGAACCCCACTGTCCCCAGGGCCGAGAAGGAAGGATTGGGCTAAATTCACTCAAGATGCTTCTGTGGCCTGTTGAAAAACAAGGACCCGCATCTCTCTATTCCTGGTCCTTCAGCTCTGCTGCCCACCAATTCTGCTAAGAATGTAGGAGACATTTCCGACTAAATAAAACTAGCTTTGCTAGGGTTTGTGCGGCTGGATTTTGCACGGTGGAAGCTACATTTAGCAGGTAGCCATGGGTACCATCAGTGGGCAAACAGATGCCAGCTTGCAGCTCATCCCTCTTGACTTAGCGATGCCCGCTCTGCAGAATGAGCAGCTTTCTCTTTAGGATGAGAATTCCACCCGTCTCTTACAAATGGTGGCCCTGATTTCCCTATTTGCATGTGAACGCCCGTATGTGCCTGTGTGTCACCAGGTGTGCATATCTATAGGATGTATGCAAATGGGATGTCAATCTGCCGGAAAAAACCCGCTGCAGCTCCAAGCACCTCTGCCAAAGGCGGGTGGGGCAACAGCTGCATTGAAGCTGCTTCCCACCCAGCTCTGCAAATAATGGGTGAGTTTTTGTTCCTGGCTCAGAGAAAAATCTTGGCCAGCCAGCACCCCCAGACTGACCCCATTGGGGAGGAAATTCGAAGGCTGGGGACACCAGTAAAAAAGGGGCACACGGAAGCTTGGGAGCAGGCAGTATAAGTGATCCTTGATTTACAATCAGAATTCAGCCCAAAACTTTGGTTGCTGAGCAAGGCGGTTGTTAAGACATTGGACAACCATTTGTCTGAGATGGTATAGGGCAGGGGTCCTCAACCTTGGCAACTTTTAAGACTTGTGGACTTCAACTCCCAGAATTCCTGGGAATTGAAGTTCACAAGTCTTAAAAGTTGCCAAGGTTGAGGACCCCTGGTATAGGGTCTCCGGCTTGAGCAGGGGGTTGGACTAGAAGACCTCCAAGGTCCCTTCCAGCTCTATTCCGAATTGGGGGAAAAAAGAATATCTCTGAAGTCACTGGGAGCTGAATTCAGTTTGGAGGAAAGATGCTTACTTTAATTTGAAAACCCCGAGCTATGCACCCACACACACCCCTAACTGAGATTAATCCTAACCAAAGTTAGCAACTTGTGTAAACGTATAGCACAAGCAGTCCTCACTTACTGACTGCAATTGTAACTCCGTTATTAAGCCATGCCGTCTTAAAGTACTACAACATCATCCTTTGTGACCTCTTGCCAGCTTCCTCATCCACTTTGCTTGTCCGAAGCCGGAAGTGAAGTTTAGAAATGGCAATCATCTAGGATGCCGCAACAGCTGCAAATTCGAGGACCGGTTACAAATCTCGTTTTTCAATGTGCCCTCATCACTTTGAATGGGTCCCTGAATGAGTGGTTGGTAAGCGAGGGTTACAATAACATACATATTGAGTGTGCGAGTGAAGCCGTGCTATGCCTCATCAATCTAGTCATCTTAAATTTCCCTGTCTCCCCCTCCCCCACTTTCTTTTTTTCCTTTAGATTGTCTCAAGCAAGAAAGTAACAAGAGCTCTCGTTCTCGGGAATGGAAAACCAGCCGGAAAGGGAATGATAACGGTAAGGTGATCTTTTCAGACATGTGACATTAAAAGTGTGGAATCCAAGCAGAGGACCCAAATCCAACAATCAAAGCTCACCGCAGTGATTTATTAGACAGCACATACTGGATTTGGGGGTGGGTGGGTTCTCCTCCAAAGGAATCACAGGAGGCACACCTCTGCAAGCAGAGAAGCACTTGTACATTTTAGGAAACGGGAAATGCATGCATACGTATTCATAAGCAATGGGGTAATAAATCTCAGATTATTTCCTGCCTTTCTGTTACCTACCGAGAACAATAGTCTTAGTTAAAAGAAACATTTGCACATTCGGGGGTTGTTATGGGAATGTTTTGATAGAACTTGCCACAGGCCACCGTGAGCTATAAGGACAGATTCTTGTATGTCTCAATTTGTCTATTAAAAAAGAGTCCCATTCACCTGCAAACTGGTTTTCCCTGCAATCCTAAATCCGGTTCCTATGCTGCCACCAGAATAATGTCTGGTGGAAATATTGTGCCTTATGTAAAATGCTCATGTTCTTTTAGTTATCAAGTTTTATGTTCTGCTAGGATGAGAGTCTAATGCTACCACTGAAATAATGTAAGATCTAAATACTTTTACACCTTAACTAAAATGCTCGTGTTTTTTCTTTAATCATTGAGTTCATTTTTGGCTCAGTTTGTTGGTATATCTTCATCATAAATAAATGTCAGGCCCACATTGTATTGATAGCAAATGGTCAAGGGATGGAAAGAAATCTCACTGTCCATATCCATCTAAGGGGGCCTGCAGTGAGATAGAGATTCAACAGGCTTCTTGGTCTAAGTTGCAACCGTTAAGAATGGAACTACTGTTTTCTTTCCAAGTAATGAATACAAAAATAAATCTCTCTTCTATTGTTGTTGTTGTTGTTGTTGTTGTTGTTGTTGTTGTTATTATTATTATTATTATTATTATTATTATTATTATTATTATTATT
>JAKJMR010018296.1:239958-264481 GCA_024449315.1 Daboia siamensis
TGTGTGTTTCACAGTTCCTCAGTTTTATGCATGCTTAACACTGTTCCAGAAGTACCTTTCTTTAAATTTTAAAACGTATCTGTGTCTGTATCTCTGTGTGTCTCTGTGTCTGTGTGTGTAAGTGAGTGTGTGTGTGTATTTCACATTTCCTCAGTTTTATGCTTGCTTAACACTGCTCCGGAAATACCTTTCTTTAGATTTTAAAACCTTCCTTAACTAAAAGGGGGGTGGTGAGGTAAAATTTGGAGTAGCAGAGATTGTAAAGTAAAGAATCATAGAGCAGAATAATACGGTTTGGAAGGGACCTTGGGGGTCTTCTAGTCCAACCCCTCCTCCAGCAGGAGAACCTCTACTAGGGGTGTCCAACCTTGGCAACTTTAAGACCTGTGGACTTCAACTCCCAGAATTCCCCAGCTGGCTTGCTTTCTTCAGGACTTGCTTGCTAGTCACCTTTGCTGTCCATGGAGTTTAGAACGCAGCCTCCATGAACATTTCTGTACAGATGAACAGTTTTTCGATCAATTACACCATTGAGGTTTTGGGTGCAATCCAGCTGAATCTACTACTGTGCAATTACCTCAAACATATATTTTTATCAAGGTGTTGGCACCTTCTCTGATTCTGCCCTGCTGTATTTCATCTTTTCGCAAATAGAAATTTCCTTAAGGAGGAAAAAAAACGAGTACCTTTTTTATGGTGAAGTTAACCACAGTGGAGCTGGAAAGGATGATAAATAAGGGGTGGTGGGCAGAATATTTAGACCCCCATTCTGAGTCTACATACTCATTCCAAGACCAGTTTGCTTTCTAACTTCAGGTTTTCCTCTACTGAACAATGGAAGAAGAGAAAAAGTCAATTACCAACCGATTTTGGGCCTTTTCCACTAGCGAAATCTCTGTGACTCAGTTTTTTCAGATCGCTTTGAAAGCAAATAGTGGCTAATAAGAAAGCTATTTTCAGCCCTGGCCAATGTCATTCTCTTTATCTATCTGTTTCTCTCACCTCCTACACACCAACATTTCCCAGGCAAGATCTGGAAAGAGGAGAAGAATTCCCGAAGAGGGTACAAGCAGATTAGTAACCCCTTAGTAGCTCTGATTGCAACCTTCAGAACATAGAAGGTGAAGCATAGAACATCAGAGTTGGACCTTGGAGGTCTTCTAGCTCAACCCCCTGCTTGAGCAGGAGAC
This sequence comes from Daboia siamensis, assembly GCA_024449315.1. Taxonomy (NCBI): domain Eukaryota; kingdom Metazoa; phylum Chordata; class Lepidosauria; order Squamata; family Viperidae; genus Daboia; species Daboia siamensis. The sequence continues at coordinate 241,149 of JAKJMR010018296.1, forward strand.
TTCATATCATCTCAGACCAATAGTTGCCCATCTCTTCTTAAAAGCCTCCAGTGATGGAGCACCCACAACTTGTGAAGGCAAGCCATTCCACTGGTTGATTGTCCTCACTGTCAGGAAATTTCTCCTTAATTCCAGGTTGCTTCTCTCCTTGATTAGTTTCCATCCTTTGTTTCTTGTGTCACTTTCTGGTCCTTTGGAGAATAACGTGACCCCCCCCCCTCTTCTTTGTGGCACCCCTCAAATACTGGAATATTGCTATCATGTCACCCCTAGTCCTTCTTTTCTGTAGACTGGCCATACCCAATTCCTCCAACTGTTCTTCATATCTTTGAGCCAGATGTCTTGGATAGGGTTCTATCAGACATTAATATCTAGAGTGATGAGAAATGGAGTCCCAAGTGGAGGAAAGACTAAAAATATGGAGGAGCCTCTTAATCAGGACTAACCAAAATGGCTCAAGGATCTGCAAGATTGTTAAGTTCTGAAGAACTTGAACGCTTGTGCAATCTTTTATGCAATCTTGCATTAATCTCAATAAAAGTATCATCCAATGTTGTACTTTGGATTTTTTTTTTAAAGGACTGGCACAATTCTGTTGCTTTTATGTGCTCCCAAAGATGCACACATTTAATGGTGATTCGAATATGATGAAATGCTTGGCAGCGCCGTGTACTTTATGTGCTGATAATGGGTTTGTATTCAGTGCATGAATTTGTGTTATTTTTCAGGCAGGAGGAAAAAAATATCTCCATTTATTGCATCTACCTCTTTCTTAGTCATATCATTCCCGTTTCCCCCATTTTTTTTCTTTGCTTAAAAGCAAATGTGTGGGAATAAAAAGGAGGCAGCCGTGTGAGAATTCAGTGGTACTTAAAAAAAAAAAAAGGTTGCAAAGATGCCAAGAAAAGATAAATTATGGAAACTTCAGTCATTTGCACCAATTGAGCAGAGCACTCAGATTCCTTCCTTCTCAAGTTTGACTCAGTCCCTGCCTGCCAACATCTGTTATTTAGTTGTCACATTTAGGTCTTAATTTCCTCCAAAGAAACTAAGATATCCAAAGTAAATATGGCTCAAACTCCCAATTTTAGCCCCCATTCCAATTTGCAGGGTAGGCTGGCTTTATTTTTATTTATTGCTAATGTTTCTGTGCTGTTCCATTGTAACCTGCAAATCATGCACAAGAACAGCAACACCCCCCCAACACACACACACACACACACACACACACAAGACAGGTAGTCCTTGACTTATGACGACCGTTTATCGTCAGTTGCTAAACAAGACGGATGATAAGTGTGTTGTCCTATTTGATGACCTTTCTTACCACAGTTGTTAAATGAATCAGTGTGGTTGTTAATTTAGTAACATGGTTGTTAAGTGAATCTGGCCTTCCCCATTGACTTTGCTTGTCAGAAGGCCAGAGAAAGGGGCTCACGGCACCATGGGATGTGGCAACCGTCATAAACCTCAATCCGTTGCCAAGCGTCTGAATGTTGATCACATGGGGATGCAGGAACGGTCGTAAGGGTGAAAAACAGTCGGCTTTCTTCAGTGCCCTTCTAACTCTGAACGGTCGCTAAGCGAACGCTCTTACGCCAAGGGCTTAGCTGTACATGCTTCCTGACAATAATGACTCTTCAATTTGACTTTTTTGTCTCTCTCTCTCTTTTTTTCTCCTGCCGAATTTCGTCTCTGGCTGCTGAAGAGATCTGATGGTTGGTTTGCTAATCATGGGCCCTTTCTGTTCTTGCTTTTCAGATAGCAGCCCAAGAGTTATTGGACAACCGGGTGATCACGCTCAGCATGGCTGGCAGGAAGTTGGATAAAAAGGTTTGTGTTTGAATTCCCCGTCCTCACTGGGGCGTCCGTGCGGTGGCAGTTGACTAGATTCTTCTGTAGACTCCTGAGCAATGAGGTAAAGGTAAAGGTTCCCCCGCACATGCGTGCTAGTCGTTTCTGACTCTAGGGGCCGGTGCTCATCTCCATTTCAAAGCTGAAGAGCCAGCGCTTGTCCGAGGACGTCTCCGTGGTCATGTGGCCGGCATGACTAGACGCCAAAGGCGCACAGAACGCTGTTATCTTCCCACCGGAGTGGTCCCTATTTTTCTACTTGCATTTTTACGTGCTTTCAAATGCTAAGTTGGCAGAAGCTGGGACAAGTAACAGGCGCTCACTCTGTTACGCGGCACTCGGGATTTGACCCGCCAAACTGCCGACCTTCTGATCGACAAGCTGAGCGTCCCAACCCACTGAGCCACCGCGTCCCTTTTTCCTGAGCAATGAACGGCAACTTAATTTATGTTGTCTCAAACTATCAACAAAAATGAGTCCAGCTGGAGTTGACCGCAGGCAGTCCTCGACTTGCAGCCACAGTGGAACCCAACCAACATTTCTTTTGCTAAGGGAGACATTTGTTAAGTGAACTTTGCCCCATTTTATGACTTTCCCTGCCACAGTTGTTAAGTGAATCACTGCAGTTGTTAAGAGGGCAATACGGTTATTACGTGAATCTGGCTTCCCCATAGACTTGGCTTGTCAGTAAGTCACAAAAGGGGATCACGTCACCCCAGGAGATGCTGCGCCCGTCATTAATCTGATGCAGTTGCCAAACAGCTGAATTTTGATCACGTGACCATGGGGGGGGGATGCTGCAATAGTGGTAAGTGTTAGAAATGGCCATAAGTCACTTTTTCCAGTGCCGTGGTAACTTTGAACAGTCACTAAAAGAACTATTGTAAGTTGAGGACTGGCTGTACTGAGAATCTCCATCCGACATATTGCAACACAGTTTGGGGTGGAAAGCCCTGAAGGTTCCAGGCTGCCCACAATTTGAACCTCCAAGCTGGAAACAATTCTTGGCTCCAAAGGTGCAGATTGATTAGAGACCAAGTACGTTGCAGCATTGCATAGCCAGAGCTGAGAATCTCACACCAGAATCCCAAACTTCTACTTTACTACTTTACTTTACCATTTCTCACTCACTCCCACCCCAGTCTAACCAATCAGGTTCATGCAAGATGCTTTCATAATGGTCAGTCCAAGTGGGGCTTTGGGGTGCAGCTCCCAGCTGGGGAACCTTGAGGCAGCGTCTCAAGGGAGTATAGCTTCTACTTTCGGTTTCCCAAGCATTCCCCTTTGCATTCTTCCTCCCCGCAGCCCATGGTAGTCTGTCACCACCTAGCAGCAAAGCACAGCAAGCCTAATATGGCAGCTGACACCCCTGCGGTACATTGCAGTGACTCTCGGCCTGACTGTCTTACTCTGAGGGGTGAAGCTGCTTGGAGGAGCAGCAAAAGGTCTCGAGCTAACAACAAAAATTAGTCCAGTTGCGCTGACTCAACCTGTAAACAGTTCTTTCTGGGTTACTGAGAATCTTCATTGACTTAATGCCTGATCCTGTTCCTTTGCATCTGACAGTGCATTCACCAAGACAGCGGCCTTAGTTGTATGTGTGTAATGTGAAAGAGAAAGACACACATACACACACACACAGAGAGAGAGAGAGAGAGAGAGAGAGAGAGAGAGGTCATAGAGGAAATTATACTTGGTTACTTAATTCAGCCAAGTGGCATTTTCACACGGCAGGTCAATTACCAGTTCTCAAAAGTTTCTATTAAAAATTATCCTGTTTCACTTTCGACAGCGCTTCCGCTTTGTTAGATCTTTCAAGAGGGAAAAGTCATGCCTTAAAAATTAATTACTTAGCACTTGGTCCTCAGTTGAAGCAATTTAGCATAAGTACAAGGAATCAGGATTAGAGACTAGACTGAAGCAGACCCTGGAGGGCAGCAAATAGTTTTCCAGTGTAAATCCCAAAAGTAGCTGATAAAATGTTGGCATTTATCACAGGGAGAACTAATTAATCCTTTATTTATTTATATTTTTTTGTCATCTCAGTCGCTTATTATTGCCTTATCAGAGCCAGTTGTTTTCTCATACCGCACTGGGTGATTACAATTTGAGCATATCCAGGGGGTAACGGAACAATTTGTAATTGTGGGTTTGTAAGTCGAGGGTCTCTTTGGGACTGCCGCTGCTGAAAGGGTGCGTAAAATAAAAGGGTAGTGTTCTCGTGGGGGTAACGACGTTGCAGGTAATCCTTGACTATGGTCACAACTGAGTCCAGAATTTTGGTTGTAACTCATTGCAATCATAAGTTGAGGCACCCTGTGACAGGACCAGATTTTTCAACTGTTTTTTATGGTGGTTGTTAAGTGAATCCCGTGGTTTTTAAGGGAATCATGCGGTCAAAAGGCTGAATCAATGCTACGAATGGGTGGCATTCATTCATTCACTCAGTGTGCCACCCATCTCATAAGGGATGATTCTGGCTGCTTACAAACAACAACAAAGACAACAACAATAATTGCACCCAGGGCGCCTATTACTATTGGTACTACCCTTGTTTGCCTTTGCAACAGTCTTTCTAGACCTACAAATAGAAATAGCTTCTCACAGCTTCTGGAGGCAGGTTGTTCCACTGGTTAATTGTTCTAACTGTCAGGAAGTTTCTCCTTAGTTCCAGGTTGCTTCTCTCCTTGACTAGTTTCCATCCGTTGCTTCTTGTCCTGCTTTCAGGTGCTTTGGAGAATAGCTTGACTCCCTCTTCTTTGTGGCAGCCCCTGAGATATTGGAAGACTGCTATCATGTCACCCATCACCCTTCTCTTCATTAAACTAGACAAACCCAAATTCCAGCAACTGTTCCTTATATGTTTTAGCCTCCAGTCCCCCAATCATCTTTGTTGCTCTTCTTTGCACTCTTTCTGGAGTCTCAACATCTTTTTTACATCGTGGTGACCAAAACTGGATGCAGTATTCCAAGTGTGGCCTTACCAAGGCATTGTAAAGTATTAAAACCAGTACATACTAAAATAGTAAAACAGTGGCTAACAATTATAATAAAGTTTTGTGAGAAATTGGCAAAAAACATTGCCAGTTGCAGTCATGTGACCCCAGGAGTCAGAAGTGGACGGTTTGTGCTTTACTGACTGTTAATAGTTGTTAAATGACCAGTCATAAGTCAAGGACTTCTTATACTCAAGAGTGGGCAAAGAGGTACAGGTAGTCCTTGATGTACAACAGTTCATTTAGTGACCGTTTACGTGATCCTCTTTTGTGACCTTCTGGCAAGCAAGGTCAATGGGTAAAGCAGTAACAACCATGTTACTAACTTAACTGCAATGATTCGCTTAACAATGGTCACAAGAAAGGTCGTAAAATGGGGCAAAATTCACTTAACAAATGTCTCACTTAAGAACAGAAATGTTGGGCTCAATTGTGGTCGTAAGTAGAGGACGACCTGTAATTGGCTCAAACAATTGAACAAATATTGTCATGCAGTTTGCAAAAGAGAGATGCTTTGCAGCAGCAACGGAGAGCAAATGGCCATCTTTTGTACTTTCCTTCCTGTTTCCTGGACTGTTTCATTCTGAGTGTCTCTCTGTGTGTGTGTTTGTGTGTGTGTGTTTGTGTGTGTGTGTGTGTGTGTGTGTGTGTGAGAGAGAGAGAGAGAGAGAGAGAGAGAGAGAGAGAGAGAGAGAGAGAATGTGTGTATGTGTGTTCCTTTCTAAAGTTAGGAGGATATTCACACCTCACCCACACTCTGTCTCATTTCTTCCTTGGACATGGAGGGTAATTCTTGACTGCCACTCAAGCTGTTCCCTCATTAACAACCTTGAGAATTTCTATTTGATCGTAAATTGATTTTCTTCTGTGAATAGGCAGGCGGGATTGTTCTTCATAGAATATTAATTTCACGGGGGAAAGACAAGCTTGCATTTAGCCATCACTATGTATGGAGCTGGATGGGGGGGCACACAGGGAGGGGTCAGTTTTATGTGACAGGATACGGCGTCTAACGACAAGGCCTGTTTGCTGTTGCTTCGGCTTCAAAGGACAAAAATAATTTCACAGTCTCTTAGATGCTTTCTCTTCCCTCTTGCAGGATTTGTTTGGAAAATCAGATCCATTTCTGGAGTTTTATAAACAAGGGGATGATGGGAAATGGATGCTGGTCCACAGGACAGAGGTAAGTCATTTGTAGCAGGTGGGGCCATTATTCCATAAGATGGTCACTTTGTATAATTTCAGGGTTTTTTTCCCCCAGCAAAATACTACAGGTAGTCCTCAACATTTGATCACAACTGAGCCCAAAATTCCTGTTGCCAAGCAAGACAGTTGTTAAGTGAGCTTTGCCCCAGGTTAAGACCTGTCTTGCAACCGTTGTTAAGTGAAGCATTGCAGGTGTCCTATTCGTAACACGGTTGTTAAGTGTATCTGGCCTCCCCATTGATTTTCCTTCTCAGAAGGCTGCCAAAGGGGATCACGTGACCCCGGGCCACTGCAACCATCATAAATACATGCCAGTTGTCAAGCATCCAAATTTTGATCACGTGACCCCGGGGATTCTGCAGCAGCTGTAAATGTGAAAAATGGCCATACATCACAGGTTTGTAACTCCAAACGGTCACTAAACGAACTGTTGTAAGTCGAGGACTAATTGTAAAGGGTAAGCCCACTGTGGGAATCTCACAATGAGACCGTAGATGCCTTCAAAATATTCCAGTTGTTATCAGATGCTGCCATTATGTTTTCTAGATATTCGGGGACACTCAACAGAGTCCAATACATTTGTGAAAAACATCAACTTCTGGGCGTTGAAATTCTCTTAAAGTGGCTGAAATAAATTATGATATAATGATTACTTGCGAAATACACACATCATGTAAAAAGGCCATAATGGGGTGCGCATAGTGTTTGTGTGTGTGTGTATGTGCGTGCGCGCGTGTGTGAGAAAGTGAGAGAGAGATTTAACAAGTTATTATCCTCTTTGCTCAAATCTTGTCTCCTAGAAGCCTAACGGCTGCCAATCTGTGATTCACTATTTGTTGTTGTTGTTGTTGTTAGCTGCGAAGTCGTGTCCGACCCATCGCGACCCTATGGACAACATTCCTCCAGGCCTTCCTGTCCTCCACCATCCTCTGGAGTCCATCCAAGCTCACGCCTACTGCTTCAGTGACTCCATCCAGCCACCTCATTCTCTGTCGTCCCCTTCTTCTATTGCCCTCGATCTTTCCCAGCATTAGGCTCTTCTCCAGTGAGTCCTTCTTTCTCATTAGGTGGCCAAAGTATTTGAGTTTTAGCTTCAGGATCTGGCCTTCTAAACAGCAGTCAGGATTGATCTCCTCTAGGACTGACCGGTTTGATCGCCTTGCAGTCCAAGGGACTCGCAGGAGTCTTCTCCAGCACCAGAGTTCAAAGGCCTCAATTCTTTGGCGCTCAGCCTTTTTTATGGTCCAACTTTCACTGCCATACATTGCAACTGGGAAGACCATAGCCTTGACTATACGCACTTTTGTTGACAGGGTGATGTCTCTGCTTTTTAGTGTGCTGTCTAGATTTGCCATGGCTTTCCTCCCGAGGAGCAAGCGTCTTTTAATTTCTTGGCTACAGTCCCCATCTGCAGTGATCTTGGAGCCCAGGAAAATAAAATCTGTCACTACCTCCATTTCTTCCCCATCTATTTGCCAGGAATTGAGAGGGCCAGATGCCATGATCTTGGTTTTCTTAATGTTAAGTTTCAACCCAAGTTTTGCACTCTCCTTCTTCACCTGCAACAAGAGGCTCTTTAGTTCTTCTTCACTTTCTGCCATTAGAGTGGTATCATCTGCGTATCTAAGGTTGTTGATATTTCTTCCGGCAATCTTAATTCCTGCTTTTGATTCATCTAGCCCAGCCTTTCTCATGATGTGCTCTGCATATAAGTTAAATAGGCAGGGCGACAGTATACAGCCTTGCCGGACTCCTTTCCCAATTTTGAACCAATCAGTGGTTCCATGTCCAGTTCTCACTGTTGCTTCTTGACCCGCATATAGGTTACTCAAGAGGCAAATAAGATGGTCTGGTACTCCCATCTCTTTAAGAACTTGCCACAGTTTGTTATGATCCACACAATCAAAGGCTTTAGCATAGTCAATGAAGCAGAAGTAGATGTTTTTCTGGAACTCCCTAGCTTTCTCCATGATCCAGCGTATGTTGGCAATTTGATCTCTAGTTCCTCTGCCTCTTCGAAATCCTGCCTGTACTTCTGGTAGTTCTCGATCCACATACTGCTGAAGTCTAGCTTGTAGGATTTTAAGCATGACTTTACTAGCATGAGAAATGAGTGCAATGGTGCGATAGTTTGAACATTCTTTGGCACTGCCTTTCTTTGGAATTGGAATGTAAACTGATCTTTTCCAATCCTGTGGCCACTGTTGAGTTTTCCAAATTTGCTGGCAAATTGAGTGTAGCACTTTTACTGCATTGTCTTTTAAGATTTTGAATAGCTCGGCTGGGATACTGTCACCTCCACTAGCTTTGTTGTTGCTCAGTTTTTCTAAGGCCCACTTCACTTCACATTCTAGGATGTCTGGCTCGAGGTCAGTGACCACCTCATTGTGATTATCAGGGACGTTAAGCTCATTCTTGTATAGATCTTCTGTGTAATTTTGCCACCTCTTCTTGATCTCTTCTGCCTCTGTTAGGTCCCTGCCATTTTGGTCCTTTATCATGCCCATTTTTGCATGAAACGTTCCCTTCATTTCTCTAATTTTCTTGAAAAAGATCTCTGGTCCTCCCTATTCTATTGTTTTCTTCTATTTCTTTGCACTGTTCATTTAAGAAGGCATTCTTATCTCTTCTAGCTATTCTCTGGAATTCTGCATTCAATTGGGCGTATCTTTCTTTTTCTCCCTTGCCTTTCGCTTCCCTCCTTTCCTCAGCTATTTGCAAAGCTTCCTCAGACAGCCATTTTGCTTTCTTGCATTTCTTTTTCTTTCGGATGGTTTTGGTTGCTACCTCTTGTACAATGTCGCGAACCTCTGTCCATAGATCTTCAGGCACGATTCACTATTACAGTGCAAAAAACCAATAATAACAGCTCGGCAGCACAAAACTAACAATAGTTTTAAAAAGCGCAAAGAAAACGCTCACCTGTCCCCATCCCTCAAATTTAGGATATAGTTGGCTCCATCCAGAGGAACATAAGCATAGAAGAATCAATTTGGCAGGAACCTTAGGGGTCATCTAGTCCAACCCCCTGCTCAGGCAGGAAACCCTACACCATTTCAGACAAATGGCTGTCCAGTCTCTTCTTAAAAATCTCCAGTGAAGGAGCGCTCACGATTTCCGGAGGCCAGCTGTTCCACTGGTTAATTGTTCTAACTGTCAGGAAATTTCTCCTTAGTTCTAAGTTGGATCTCTCCTTGATTAGTTTCCATCCGTGACTTCTTGTCTTGCCTCCTGGTGCTTTGGGGAATAGGTTGACCCCCCTCTTCTCTGTGACAGCCTCTCCCAAATATTGGAAGACTGTTATTATGTCCCCCTAATCTTTATCTTCATTAGACAAGACATGCCCAGTTCCTGCAGCTGTTACAGCAAGCAAAACTGTGAGTGGTGTTTGTTCTCACTGACAGGAAATTTCCCCTTAGTTGTGGGGTGGATCCCTCTTTAATGATCTTTGACATTCTCAGCCCCTTGGCATCTTTATACATTGGGGCATCTACTGTGGGTCTTTCTGATGTCCTTTTGGAATGTCCTAGGGAAGATCAGCAGGAAAGGAACACTATTTTCTTGCAATTGTTGCAACGAATCCACAAGGGACCGGATTGCATCATTTGGAAAGATGTTTGGCCTCAGTCCACAGGGTGCTTCACACAAGGAGGAAGTTTGTTTCCATTGTTCCAGAAAGCAAGTTGCCTATTGAAGCAGCAATCTTGCAAGGAGCAGTGTCCTCACCCCAGCAGATAAATCATCCGGGGACATCCGGCTAAAGTTAGCCACCATTTGGAAGTCAGGACTTGTGTCCAAAGAGACCAAGCTGGGAGAACAAAAAGGACCTCTCTTCTAAAATAGCACACCTACGATCCCCAGGGCCTTCTGTTCCCCAACCTCTGCTGCACACGTAACACGGTTTTAAGTTGTTTTTACCATGCCTCTTTTTAATAAACCCCATAAGGAAACCATACACATGCCTGTACATCCATCATGGTTCATAAGGTTTTAAAAAAAAAACAACAACCCACAAAGCAAGACTCAGAATTGAGAGAGAATTTTTATAAGAATCGACCAATACATTTCAAAAGACATTGCATGACATTGAGTGAAGTTGTTTAGCGCCAAGAACAGCAGGCTTTAAAGCAGGGGTGTCCAACCTCGGCAACTTTAAGACCTGTGGACTTCAACTCCCAGAATTCCCCAGCCAGCATGGGGGCGGCAGCTTAACAGAATGAGATCCAAATTTGAAATAAGAAGGAATTTCCTGACTTATGGAAGCTCCTAAGCCAGGAGTAGGCAACCTTGGCTCTTTTATGACTCGTGGACTTCAGCTCCCAGAATTCCTGAGCCAGCAGCTGGCTCAAGTATTCTGGGAGTTGAAGTCCACGAGTCATAAAAGAGCCAAGGTTGCCTACCCCTGTCCTAAGCAGTGAGAGAACCTGTCTCCTGACCTCACCGAAGGTCTTCAAGAAAAGATCAGGCAGCCAATTATTCAGGATCATGACGATTCCTGCACTCAGCAGGGTTGGACTATAACAGAGTTCCCCAATGTTTCTGACTTTGTGTGTGTGGGGGGGGGGATGGTTTTGCGTGAGTGACCAGTTAATGTGCACACGTGTGCAGCTCCATTTGCATGAGCGGTGTGCATGTTATTCTGAATTTTGCAAAACATGAAAAATCCCTTCCAAGCCTAGGATTCTATGAGCTTTAGAGAACTTGAACATTTTACAAGTCTCAAGTTGGACAACTTTAAGACTTTTGTACTTCAACTCTCAGAATTCCCCAGCCAGTCCAATAGTCTGAAAGTTGCATACTCCTGGAGTAGTATTTCCTAACAGACATTATCCAATGAATTTGGATATTTTTGTTTTTTTAAAAAACAACAACAGGTAATTCTAAATATAATTGCCAAGAGAGAGTTTATAGGGCCTCTTGGGTCTGTTGCAACCCCTTAGGGATGTTGTGTGTCTTTTATGTTGGACTGTATTGAACAGTGTTGAAGGGATTTAACACTGGGCACATGGTCCGGAGAAAGAGGTTCGTGGTTGGTTTTTTTGCTGTGATTTGAGGCAAAGTATTTAGCTGTTCAATAAAATTTCCTGAGCAGCCTGAAATAACCTGCGTCTCTCCTTTGATTCCTACATTTTTGTGCAAAAGATATATCTTTGAGGAAATTCCTTTTCCCCACCCCTACCTTCCAGAATTTAGAAAATATTGGATGGAATCCATTACGAATGGTTAAAAAAAAAGGGCCAACAACGGTTTAAGCTTCAGCCCAAAGGTATAGTTTACAAATCGGGGAAGGAACAGTGCCAGCTCTGGGCAGACACTACCCCGAGTACTTTGTCTGGCAGAGCTGTGTGTTGAGTTTGATGGGTGGCAGAGATCTGAGCGAAGCGACATTATGCAAAATTTTATCTACGCTGCTTTAGGTAATGGCTGCTGATAAAGATTCAGGAAGCGGTGATGTGTACAGATAGCTGCAAGCTTTTTATCTGCTCTTTAGAAAAGACTAGGTTGCCAGAATTATGAAGGCTAAGGCTGCTTTATCATAAGGTGACAGTAACAGAATTGGAGATAGGACGAACATAGGTCTCAAATGGAATAGGGCTTCCTGCCTGAGCAGGAGGTTGGACTAGAACAGAGTTCCTCAATGTTTCTGACTTTGTGTGGGTGTGTGGGGGGGGAGAGGATGGTTTTGTGTGAGTGATCAGCAAATGTGCACACGTGTGCAGCTCCATTTGCGTGAGCGGTGTGCATGCACACCTGATGCTCACTTAAGTGGAGCGTGCATGTGCTCGGCCGCTGCTCGCACAAGTGAGGATGCTCGTGCACTCCCAAGCCATTTCTGCGGCCCAGTTGCAAACCCCTCACAGCCCATTAGGGGGCTGCAGCCCACAGGTTAGGGACCCCTGGATTAGAAGACCTCTAAGGTCCCTACCAACTCTTCGTTATTCGGTTATTCTGAATTTTGCAAAACGGAATGCGTTTTCCCCTTTCTCACTTTCTCAAATTACATTTCTACCCTGACTCGGAGCTCAGAGTTATTCCTCAGAGTTATTCCAACTGCCCATTCATTTCCCTTCATTATCAGTAAGAGGGCAGAGGAAGATGGTTAGGGAGACATGAGGATATATTGCTTCTGAAGAAAGGAATTCCAGTTGCTAGAATTCTTGTAACTTTTCTTCTCAGCCCATCTGGCTAAAGAGAACCCTGTCCGTGTTTTCTTGGGGAGCAGCCTCGTCCGCAGAGGTCGAACGAGGAACCTTGCAGAACGGTGCTTCCTACACCCTACTTCTGTAGAATCTCACAGCGGAGTGCGTAAAAAATATGTCTACTCCCTCCCCTGGTCCAGACATTGTTATAGTATTGACATTAATAGAATATCCAGAGCCAGTTTTGCCAGCGGTTAAGGTACCGGGCTAAAAAGCAGGAGGAGACCGTGAGTTCAAGTCCCACCTTAGCCAGGAAAGCCGACCGAGTGACTTTGGGCCAATCACCAGGAGACTCTTGTGTTCAAGTCCTGCCTTAACTATGGAAGCCAGTTGGGTGACTTTGGGCCTGTCCCTCTCTCTCAGCCCAACCCACCTCACTAGGTTGTTGTTAATGGAGAAAATAGGAGGAGGAAGATGTGTTGGGAGATAATGTTCACCACCTTGAGTTGTTTGTAAAAATATTAAAGGTGGGAAATTAAATAAACTAACAAACAAACAAAGTGGAGTTTTTCCTATCTTGCTGGCTTTTTCTTCAAATTGCAGGTAATCAAATACACGCTGGATCCTGTATGGAAGCCGTTCACGGTGCCTTTGATATCTCTGTGCGACGGGGACACAGAAAAGCAGATCAAGGTACCGTCCCCTTCGTCATCTTCCATTTCAGACCTCCACTGTGGCTGAGAGATAACACTTTTATTAGAATATCCGACCCCAACCTGGAATGCTCCTTTCTGTTGAATTTTAACTCCAAACTTCCCCAGGCTTCGTGGTCTCCATCCATGCTGGCTGGGGAATTCTGGGAGTTGAAATGCACAGCTCTTAAAGTTGCCATGGTTGGACACCCTTGTTCTAGACCAGGGATAGGCAACCTTGGCTCTTTTATGACTTGTGGACTTCAACTTTTATGACTTGTGGTCCTCAATGGAACCGCATCTACATGGAAGGAAGTGTGTAGTGGGGTGCCCCGGGCTCTGTTCTGGGCCCAGTGCTCTTCAACATCTTCATCAACAGTTTGGATGAGGGGATAGATGGGGAACTCATCAAATTTGCAGACGACATCAGGCTGGCAGGCATAGCCAATACTCCAGAAGATAGGCTTAAGATACAGGAGGATCTGGATAGACTCGAACACTGGGCACTATCTAACAAAATGAAATTCCGTGGTGAAAAAAGTAAGGTTCTACATTTAGGCAGGAAAAATCAAATGCACAGATATAGTATAGGTGGTACCTTGCTCAATAGTAGTAACTGTGAGAGGGATCTTGGAGTCCTAGTAGAAAAATCACTTCAATATGAGCCAGCAGTGTGCTGCAGCTGCTAAAAAAGCCAACACAGTGCTAGGCTGCATTAACAGAAGGATAGAATCAAGATCATATGAAGTACTAATACCACTTTACAATGCCTTGGTAAGGCCACACCAGGAATACTGCATCCAGTTTTGGTCACCACGATGTAAAAAAGATGTTGAGACTCTAGAAAGGGTACAGAGAAGGGCAACAAAGATGATTGGGGGACTGGAGGCTAAAACATATAGGGAACGGTTGCTGGAAGTGGGTATGTGTAGTTTAATGAAGAGAAGGGTGAGGGGTGACATGATAGCAGTGTTCCAATATCTCAGGGGTTGCCATAAAGAAGAGGGAGTCAAGCTATTCTTCAAAGCACCTGAAAAGTAGGACAAGAAGCAACGGATGGAAACTAATCAAGGAGAGAAGCAACCTAGAACTAAGGAGAAACTTCCTGACAGTTAGAACAATTAACCAGTGGAACAACCTGCCTCCAGAAGTGGTGGAGTGGTGAATTCCTGACTCAGCATGGCTGGTTCAGGAACTCTCGGTATTGAAGACCACAAGTCATAAAAGAGCCAAGGTTGCCTAACCCTGTTCTAGACAATGGGAGAGCTTCTTAATGTCTACATTGAGACTGTCAATGGATCATAAACTGTGACTTATAGAACAAAAAATGATACATAGAATGTATTGGTCTCCATCGTGTTGTTCTAGAAAAGATTAATTCACGAGACATTCATTGAAATTCACCCACCGACATGTTCTAGAGAGCATCTGACTGTTAATCGGATACTTGGTAATATTTGTCCTATCTGTGGGAGAAATGAGCATCTTCGTGAATTTCTTCTCTTTCATAAGTTGGATGAATTTTTTAAATTCAGATGGGTCAGTAAAGTGGATGGGAATCCTGACTGTTCCTCTGCTTCTTCTGCCAGATTGTGTGTTATGACTACGACAACGATGGAGGGCATGATTTCATTGGGGAGTTCCAGACCTCTGTTGACATGATGTGCAAAGATGGCTCTGTGGTAAGCCTTGAAGGAAGGGCACATCTGGGGCTGGGAAGATGCCCATTGCCATTCACCACCACAGTTTGAAAAAGTTTGAATTTCTTCTTTTACCTCATGGTTGCCATTTAATTCTCTTCCTTTAATATTGTTGATTAGCACATAGGCCATGTCAAAGTACAGAATAAAACATAAAACATTACACAGTAAAACCATACGTAAAAGTGTAATACAAGAGACAGATTAAATGAAAAGAATAAAATAATAGCAATGGCACTTAGACTTATATACTGCTTCACAGGGCTTCTCTAAGCGCTTTGCAGAGTCCCCATCAATCTGGGTCCTCATTTTATGGACCTCAGAAGGGTGGAAGGCTGAGTCAACCTTGAGCCAGTGAGAATCGAACTGCCAGCAGGCGGCAGTCAGCAGAATTAGCCTGCAATACTGCGCCACTATGACTCAGTATTATATTCCTTATATAATAAGGAATATAATATCATGTTTCTGAGTCACCTCTGCAGTTTACCCTGATCAGACTCACATATAGATAGTCCTCGGCTTACAACAATTCATTTAGTGGCCGTTTGAAGTTACAAGCCCACTGGAAAAAATGACTTATGACTATTTGGCATACTTATGACCGTTGCAGCATCCCCATGGTCACCTGGTGAAAATTCAGTCGCTTAGCAACTGACTCATGTTTATGACGGTTGCAGTGTCCCAGGGTCACTTGATCACCTTTTGCGACCTCCTGACAGGTAAAAGTCAATGGGGAAGCCAGATCCACTTAGCCGTGTTACTGACTGAGCAACTTCAGTGATTCACTTAACGACTGTGGCAAGGAAGGTTGTAAAATGGAAAACTCACTTAACAACGGTCTTGCCCAGCCGTGGAAATTTTGGGCTCAATTGTGGTCGTAAGTCAAGGACTACCTGTATGTAGATCTCAGCTGAACTGTTGTAATCAAATAAAGGGCCACATTACGTGTGATTCTTGAGTTCTGACTGCACATGAAATATGTTGTTTTAATGTGCAATATGTTCATTTAATGTGCAACCCAAGATAACCAGGTTCAGTTTACTTGGAGGAACTAAATTGAAAAGTCTCTTACGAGTCGGTATCTTGATGCTTGTTTAAGAAAAAATAGTGTCGCCCGGTTTTTTCGCCTGATCTAATTTTCCCAAGTAAATCAAATCTTTTTCAACTTCATTTCTCCTTCAGTGCGGTTTTGTTTTGCGCTGGTTTGCTCATCACCAAGTGTTTGTGATGACCCTCATTAGCAAACATCTCATCTTCTGCTAAGACCCGGCTGGTTTTTGCCCAATTGAATCACTGTCCTGATCTTCCGCGATTTATGATGAAAGTTTGTCTTGCTGACTTGCTCCCACAATCGATTGGCGTTGGCTTTAGGAGTTCTGATTGCAGCCCGATCGTTATTCTGCTTCTCCCAATTATTTGTGGCCGGTGTCCTAATTAAGCAGAGTAGGAATGATGGGGGATAACTTCATAAGCCAGGGATGACCAGCACGAACAGAACTGTAAACCCTTTGTATTTTTTAAGATACAAAAGTGCAGTTAGAGATACGGTTAGCAGTGATCCGAAATGAATATTTTAAATTGATCTCTACCTCTCACGGCTGCCTCAAAGCTGCTTTTATCAAAAGGCAACTGGACCGTGTTTTTTTTTCCTTGAGGAAGAAGCTTTGCTTTTCGTCCAAGAAGCCTCAGTTTTGATGCTGGGGGAATGGAAGGATAGATGCTGACAGTTGAGACTGGATGGTGGAGGGATGGAAGGATAGGTTCTGATAAGCTGATGGGGAGAGGGGAGAAATGGAAGGATTATATATATATATATACAGTATATACTTTTGCAGTCATCTGGTCATTAGCACTCTCTCTGAGAGCTCTTGAGGCCACTTGGGGAGGTTTATCTGTGTTGTGATTCAGCATCAGCCTGTGGTTCCGGCAGCTGAGTCAGATGATTCTGAAGAGGAGGAGGAGGAGTTTGGAGAGCCTTTGGTGTCTGAGGGAGGTTTTGATGCACTGCAGGACTCTCAGCCTGGCCCCTCCCATCTTGTTATTCATCAGACTCAGCTGTGTGAGCACAAAGGATTGAAAGAAGATGATCCACAGCTGGCTCTGTTCAGGGACGCTTGGAGCAGGAAGCAATCTAGCAGAGCAGAACAGAGGAAGGCAATGAGGCAACTCGGGAGAAGGCAATGAGAAGCCATGCCTTGGGACTGCTGATAAAAGGGGAAGGTGTGGGAGGTGCTGGTTGCTGAAGGCAACCGTTTGAAGATCTTCTGCTAGAGTCCTGGTCTGTTATTCTTGTTTAACTCTTGTTTAACCTTTTGGTTTAAGTCTTGTTTGAACTTTTCATTTAACTTTTGTTTGAACTCTTTGTAAATAAATTTGGTTGGGTTTTTTCCAGCCTGTTGATTATAAAAAGGGGTTGTCCCTGATATTCAAACAGGGCCAGTCGTAGGCTGGAATAGAACAATCTGTGCCCTCAGGATCACCTGTGTCCGGGGAGCAATTGGTTGTGGAATCTTCTTGGAACAGCTGCAAAGGCTGCATTGTACACTGGACTTAGGCGGTGTCTTATCCCTCCCCCTCTGTCAAGAGAGGACTGCTTAGCGTTAACATAAATGGCCTCTTTGACCCTTCTTTCAAACCAATCATCCTTTCTATCCAAAATGTTGACTTTGCTGTCTTCAAAAAAGTGACCTTTGTCTTTCAAATGCAGATGGACCACTGAATCTTGCCCTAATGGGTTTGATCTCCTCTGTTGTGCCATGCGCTCATGAAGTGGTTGTTTGGTTTCCCCCAATCTACAGATCTGTTCGTGTCTCGCTGCATTGTATTGCATACGTCACATTGCTCCGCTTGTGTCTGTGTGTTTTATCTTTGGGGTGGATAAGCTTCTGCCTTAGTGTACTCTTGGCTTTAAAGTGTGCATGTATGTTGTGTTGGTTGAAAATCCTCCTAAGCTTTTCAGATATTCCTGCAACGTGTGGCATGACAGTGTTGCTACCTTTATTTGTCTGTTCTTTGTCTGTAATGGAAATGGTCTTGCTGGATCTTTTTTCTGGATTTGATGAAGGCCCAGTTAGTTCTGAGGGATTCTTTCTTTCTCAGAGAAAAAAAACAGTCTGGTTGCCTTTTGAAAAAGCACCTTTGGGACAATTATGACGTGGATGACTGAGAATCTTCACAGATATTTCACAGCGGTTTTTCCCCCCCTTTAAGCACTACATGAGATCTTTATTTTCCATCCATAATTTTTACTCCTTAGTCCTTTGTTGTTCAGTCAGCTAATGTACAACTTTGCCTGCTTCTAATCTTTTTCCGTGATATGTTTTGTTGTAAGTTTTCTTCCAAGCCAAACTAATTTCCATTCCCACACAGCAAGTGTCTTTTTATATCAGCAGTCTAAGATGGTGGGCCACCTTCTTTCACAATTGGTGTGTTTGTGAACATTTCGTGGCCTTGTGATAAAGAGCGCATGGGAAAGTTCCATTTTCAGTTGCAATGGTTGGAATTCAGTTTGTAGAATCTTCCCTATAGGTCTGGAAAAGTGGCTTTCTCGTCACCTCTGGAGAGCCATTTTCAGCCAGAGAGATTAGATAAATCGTCAGCATCAGGATTTCAGCAAAACCCTAAAGAGAGCTAAGGTTGTATTTGTATGTTACCCTTAAATTGGTTCTGGAACTGACCCCTTTTCTGGGTTTGCAATTCAACACACTTTGTGTGCAAAACACTACAGCCTCACAAAAGTTAACCCATGTTAAAAACAAACCAAGCTTTGGAGACGCATGAGCTCTCCGAGGTCCTGATTCTGTTTAGTTGGGCCAAAGCTTAGACCAGGGATGGCGAACCTTTTAGAGACTGAGGGCCCAAACTGCATCCCCAAACCCACTTATGTATCGTTGGATGCTGTGTGGGTGTGGCGCATTGGGTGGGTATGGCCCTTTGGGTGGATGTGGCCAGTTGGGCAGGCGTGGCCCATTGGGTGGGCCTGGCTGCAATGGTAACACGAGACTGGGTAGGACTAAAAAGTTCAATCCGTCAATTCCAACTTTGTGAGATTATATTTTTTTTTCCCATGAGAAACTGAAATTGATTGATTGATTGAACCTTTTTTTTTTTTTGCACACGGCAACGGAGGACTAAAGCAAAAAAGTTTTATAAAACTCAGCTGAAGGCCTAGGACTGGAGCGATGGTTCATGTGCCCACAGAGAGGGCTCTGCGTGCCACCTGTGGTACCCGTGCCGTAGGTTCACCACCACGGGCTTAGACTCTCCCTTTGTTGTGAATGGTCTTGGTTCTTTGAGGATCTTGACTAAAGCAAGCAATGTGAGTTTTCATAAGCTAGTATTTTAGAATATTGGAGAACTCTTGGGGAGGCATGGTGAAGGTGGTGGACAAGGACTCGGGAGATGCAGTGTTTTAGGCTGCTCTCAAGCCATGGAAAGTTCTGGGAGTTTTGAATCAGACCTTCCATCTCAGCTCAAGAGTCAGGGTGGGATAGTGGTTCAAGTACAGGGCTACGAGAATTCTAGTCTCCTGTGTCCCAAATGTGATTTTTCAAGAGGCAACTGGACTTCCTTGTTTTTCTTTGAAGACGTTTCCGTTTCTCATCCAAGAAGATTTGTTTACGCCTTCCTCAATCCTAGTTGGTGCTCCTGCGTAGGGAGCTTAAAAATAAAATGGATACATGCATTTGTTTACCTCGTGAGTAATCACATCCTTCCTCATTCCGACTCGAAGCCCTACTGCGCTCATCTGCTCTTTCTGCGTTGGTTTCTCTCTCAAACTGACAGCGTCTAAATGTAGTTGCTGGCTGTAAATAGCTCAGGCAGATGTTCAACCGCTCTCAAAGTTCTGGGAAACCTTAGGGATGCTACATGGCCTGGCACTATGCTCTGGACTGAAGCCAACACACCTTTCTTGCCAACAAGCCTGCCCCCAGCTATCTTGAAGGGTTGCACCCAGAGATATGTGGATAGAAAGCATAGCAGGGGGAACACAGCAATCGAGGCACAGAGAGGAGAGACCAGGGGTCAAGTGAGGTCTTGGATGTGGTGGATTGTAGCCTGGATTCCCAGGAGGGAGGGGCTGCATCCCAGAAGGCAAAGAGGTAGCGAAGGGTAGATACAGGTAGTCCTCGACTTACAAACACAATGGAGCCCCAAATTTATGTTGCTAAGTGAGACATTTGTTGAGTGAATTTTGCCCCATTTTATGACCTTTCTTGCCACCGCTGTTAAGTGAATCACTGCAGCTGTTAAGTTAGTAGCACGGTTGTTAAGCGGAGCTGGCTTCCCCATTGACTTTGCTTGCCAGAAAGTTGCAAATGGGAATCACGTGAGCCTGGGACATTTAGACCATCATAAATACGAGTCAGTTGCCAAGCGTTTGAATTTTAATCACTGGGGATGTCGCAACGGTCGTAAGGATGAAATATGGCCATAAGTCCCTTTCTTCAGTGCTGTTATAACTTCAAACGGTCAACTAAAATGAACTGTTATAACTTGAGGACTACCTGTAGTTTGTGTGGGAGAAAGAGGGTGACGATAGCTGCTCCCCAGTAGCTCCCCGAATATATGTTTTCTGGTCCAAGTGGTCTGCCTTGAGCTTGGCAAGATTCCTATCTGTAGGTGAGGAACAATAAAGGAAACTGCTTAGAAGAAACTGTGTGTCTCGTCGGTTTTAGGGACCTGACATGCCCACCTTTAAGTTCAGTTGTAAATGACCTGAAGTACCTGTCACGGCACTAAAATGCCATGTGAAATACTTAGCAAGATGCAGATGACCTGAATTGTGTATGTTGTCGTTTGCATGTGCAGCTGAAGCAAGCGACATCATGTCCCTGTGACGTCTTCCCAGATTGCGACACAGACTGTGGTGGGGTGATGCCTTCTTTGGCCTTGTGGTTTTGCCTTTCTTCTTATTGTCTTCTGTGGTGACAAGGTTGTAATTGTTGGGGGAAAAAATCCCTCCCATATTTTCATAAGGCGAAACTCTGGGCTAAGACAAAAACAAAACTTTGCAGGATCAGACCCTGCTCTGAATTACAAATTTCCCTAATAATAAATTTCCCATCTGTAAAAGTTCAGCCTCTGATAAAATACGTTCAACATTGTTTATTAATTCAGTTCTTATCTATGGGCAATCAAGCCTTGCTCAGCTCCATTCTTCACTCTTGCTTGACTCAGAAGCCATGCTGAATTTTTTTAAAAAAAAATTTTGGGTGCAAGAATTGCAGGGATGTGGCTGGTGGCTGGGACATCGCTGGATGATAGGTGGAGCCAGGATTCAAGACCTTTTGCCTCTTATAGAGTTAGTCCTCACATAGCAACCAAATTGGGACCGGCAAATCTATTGCTAAGTACCCTGGTCACTAAGCAAAACATTACAGGAGTGCGTGCTGGACTTATGATCTCATGGCCACTTCCACCATTAAGCAAATCATCAAGGTCATTAAGTGAAGATGCCACATGGGCACAATTGGCAACTTCCTGCTGGCTTCATCTTTGACTTTTGCTTGTCAGAAGACAGCTGTGAAGTGCAAAAATGATAGGCATGTGATGCTGAGATGGTCGTAAGAGGAAGGATAGGTCACAAAGCTGTTTTTTTAAAGAGTGGTTGCAGTCAGTAAGGGAGGACTATCTATACTTCAAACCTGGCCCTTTATGTCTTGTGGACTTCAACTCCCTGAATTCCTCAGTCGGCCATTTTGATGAAACCGCAGGCTTGGATCCCCACCAGGAGTCTTCAAACCTGACCCTTTTATGACTTATGGATTTCAACTCCCAGAATTCCTCAGTCGGCCATTTTGATGAAACCACAGGCTTGGATCCCGACCAGGGGTCTTCAAACTTGGCCCTTTTATGACTTGTGGACTTCAACTCTCAGAATTCCTCAGTCGGCCATTTTGATGAAACTGCAGGCTTGGATCCTGACCAGGGGTCTTCAAACTTGGCCCTTTTATGACTTGTGGACTTCAACTCCCAGAATTCCTCAGTCAGCCATTTTGATGAAACCGTGGGCTTGGATCCCGACCAAGGGTCTTCAAACCTGCCTGGGTGAGGAATTCTGGGAGTTGATGCCCACAAGTCATAAAAGGGCCAAGTTTGAAGAGCCCTGATCTATACCTTCAGAGCCCAGGTTTCCCATATTTTCAATTCTTAATATTCCAGTTTCCCTCCAAAATGTTAGAAATGTTGCCCCATGCATACTGGGTTGTGGTGGGGGATCGTATTATATTGTTAACTGGGGATGACAGGCGTCCTCTCAGCCCACGTTTTGGATATCTGTAGTTTAAACCAGTATTTTTCAACCTTGGCAACTTTTAAGACATGTGGACTTCAATTCCCAGAATTCTCCACTCAGTCAGCTGGCTGGGGAATTCTGGGAGTTGACGTCCCTACATCTTAAAGCTGCCAAGGGTGAGAAATACTGGTTTAAACCATTTATCCCCCAACTTGGCTACCCCTAAAATGTTTTGAAATTGTAAATCTCAGCCTTCCCAGTAACTAGAGGACAAAGAAATATTTTCTGTAGCAATAAAAGAAAAGGAAACAAGATTACTGCATTTACCATGGTCTTCCTTTCTTTCCAAAAAAAACAACAACACACAACGCAGGTAGAGTTTGAATGCATCAATCCCAAAAAACAGAAGAAGAAGAGGAGCTACAAGAATTCAGGCATCATCATTGTCAAGTCTTGCAAAGTAAGTTCTTTATTGAGACTGCTGGGAGGGAATCCCAGGGGCTGACAACAGCTGCTTCTCGGGAGGAGAGACAATATGTAATTTGGAAAATGAAGGCTGTTTGCGGGCTGTTTGCCATAGGCTTCTACATATGGGGGAAAAAATAGAAATGTCACAGCTGAAAATCAGATGAGGAGAATTGAATTCTCTTCTTTCTTCCCACCTCTCTGAGCTCTGATGGCTTTATCCAGAGACAGTTTGGCCTGCTCTTTCCCTCCAAATATGCTAGTATAAAAGACATTCTTGTATTCTCTGAATGGCGTATTTAAAATGGAGAATATTGGGAATGTTGTCCCCGTTTCGGGTCCGAGGCCGATGAAGAACACCAGACGCGAGGTACAGGTTTTGTTTCCTTTTATTGAAGCGCTGCAAGAAAAGGGGTCCTGGCCCAAAATGCCTGGGAACCCTGAACAAAAGAATTAAGAAAGCTTTGTACAATTTCACTAAAGTGGAAGGCGGGATAAGACGAGATATAAAAGAAATATATAAGAAGAGATTGGACAGCCATTTGTCTGAAATGGTCTAGGCCAGGGTTTCCTGCCTGAGCAGGGGGTTGGGCTAGATGACCTCCAAGGTCCCTTCTAACTTTACCATTATTATTATTATTATTATTAAATATCATCTAATAAACATTTTAATAATGATCTAACAATGATTCTATTGGTTTCTAGCCATCCCTATTCCTAAGCCTTGGCTAATGAACGCTTCAGGAGTTATCTAATACACATTCTGTTTGCTCCAGGCCATCTCTATTCCCAACTTCTGCAAGATGTTTAACTCTTTGTTACTTTTATCAGCTTTCTAACCACCCGGAATTTTACAAGCTTTGCAGGGGCGTATTGCCTGTGAATAAGCATTCTTTGTGCTTGCCAGACAGAGTCCACCATTGCAGGCTTTCCAGTCTCCTTTTAAGTGTATGCCATAGCCTTGCTTTAATAATAATAATAATAATAATAATAATAATAATAATAATAATAATAATAATAATAATAATAATAATAATAATAAT
>JAKJMR010018296.1:264491-367471 GCA_024449315.1 Daboia siamensis
ATAATAATAATAATAATAATAATAATAATAATAATAATAATAATAATTTTATTTATATACCGCCCTTCTCCCGAAGGACTCAGGGCGGTGAACAGGGCAAATATATAACAATACAAAAATACAAAAGTTAAAAAAGAATTAAACATATGCCCAACTAAAAACAATAAATACAGATATTAAAATAATGTGATTTAGCAGACAGCCCATTAGGAGAGTATTGGGCAGGTGGGGGAAAGCTGTGGAATTTGTAGTTTTGCCCTGCCGTATGGATGATTTCAAATACAGGTAGTCCTGGATTTGTGACAGTAATGAAGCCCGGACTGCACCTGAGTTTATATTCTTTTCTGAAAGCGATCCTTCGCGAATATCACAATAGTTAAAGCCGAGGACTGCCTGTATTATAGTCTCAGAACTGAAATATTTTTTTAAAATGTCTGAGCGTAAGGGAAGGTAGAGGTGAGATACTGAGATATATCAGTAAAAGTGTACAAATGCCGCAGTGTGCTGTAGCGGAGAAGTCCTTTTGCACCCTCAGTGGTATATTATCAAGGAGTACAAATGCATAAATATGCATAAACTTTTTCTCAGAAGATGGTGCCCAAAGCACTCTGTTACTTAGCGCTGCCGTCAATAAATTAACATCTCCTCTGCTTCTGAAATATAAAACCTCTTGAGTTATTCACTCTTTTAGACTCTGAAGATCTTTGCTTTTCAGTTTGATGGATTATAACTGCTAAACCGCTTTCAGATTTGCATTAAAATCATAATTACTGACATAATGCTGAGATTGTCGGAGTGGCATCTAATCATCAGAAGGGCAAGGGTTTCAACTCTGGGACAAATGCAATAAATTTCTAAAATGCCAACTCTGACAAGCCAGGATGAAGACAAACACAAGGCCTGATTAACCTGCCATTGCACCAAATTGGATGAGTCAGATGGGGGCTTCGGCAGGCGGTCTGCAAGTAGGGTGAGGTCTGCTCCCCCACCCAGGGTCTGAGTCACCGTCAACTCGGAGGCCAGCCCAGAGTTTTGCAAATGGGCCAAGGATCTAGTCCATCTCTTGACTCCTGCTTTGGAGAATACAGCTAGTCCTCGACTTAGCGACCACAACTCAGCCCCAAATTTCTGCTTCCAGGCAAGACAGTTATTGTGAATTTTGCCCTGTTTTATAACCTTTCTTGCCACAGTTGTTACATGAGTCACTGCAGTTGTTAAGTTAGAATAGAACAGAATTTTTTTATCGGCCAATTGTGATTGGAGACACAAGGAAATGGTCCCCAGTGCATAAGCTCTCAGTGCACATGCAAACAACAAAGGGGTAGGTCATAGATCCTACATCGTAGTTAACAATCATTGATCATAAGTTACAAACAAATGATTAATCATAAGAAACCGATAGGAGAAGACAGTAGGAAAGATGAGGTGGTGAGAAAAAATGAGAAATGAGACAATGCTGTGGGAATTAAGTGACACCCTTGTTAAGTGTCAAGTGGCTTCACCCTTGACTTTGCTTGTCGGAAGGTTGCAAAAGGGGATCACATGACCCCGGGACACTGTGACAACCATCATAAATACATGCCAGTTGCCAAGCATCCAAATTTTGATCATGTGATGCTGAAGTGGTTGTAAGTGTGAAAAATGATTATATGTCATTTTTTCCAGTGCCGTTGTAACTTTGAACGGTCACTAAATAAATAAATGAACCTCTACTCTTTTCTGCCTATCATTTTGCATTTACATTAGGACTGAACACCGGTACTTTCGCATATGTCATATCTGTCTGTCTCTCTCTCCTCCCCCTCTTATTCAGACCAGAGGAGCAAATAAATGAGATAAAATATCAATGAGCTAAAACGATCTAGAACAGCACAGTCTAATGATCCAGATTTGATCCCCACTCCACATCGATTCTATATTATGCCCTGGGTTCATACCCCATGTAAAATCCCAATGCACTTAATGTAGCGTAACATACATGCATAAAATACATACGAGCAGTCCTTGACTTACATCCGGTCAGGTGGCGACCGTTCAGAGTTATGACATTCCATCAGCTCCCCCTCTCAACTTATGTGGCCACATTTCTGATGCTGGTCATTTATGACCTTTTGCCCACGGACATGTGGCTGTGATTGGTGATGTTTTTGCTGAAAAATCTCCGTTTACAGAATGCCTATGGAGAGTCTCAGTCATCCAGGTCATGGTTGTCCCAAAGGTGCTCTTTCAAAAGGCAAACTGTGTTTTTTCTTTGAGGAAGAAAAAAATGTTTTGCTTCTCATCCAAGAAGCATCTTCTATTCTGAAGAACTGAAGAAGCTTCTTGGATGAGAAGCGAAACATCTTCCAAAGTGGGGGGGAAACCAAGAGAGACGAGTTGCCCTTTGAAAAAGCACCTCTGCATTTACCGTTTTCAGTGGGCTTAACAACCATGTACTTATCAATTCATCAACAACTCCCAGTGGGCTTAACAACTGTGGCACTCACTTAAGAAGCTCTGCAAAAAAAAGATTGCAAATTTGGGTTTCACCACAAGATGATCTGCTTTGCGACAGTCACGTCTTATGACTATAATGGGCAGGCTCCTTTATGGCCATAAGTTGAAGGCCACACGTAAAGCCTATTAAAGTTTCATGCATTGGCCTAATTCACACAACATCTCAATGCAGGGTTTCTGCATCCATTTGACCTTCGGCTAGCTTGGTGTGCAAACTTTACAGTCCTCAGCCTTGCTGTGATCCTGTGAAGACTGGGGAATTTTGGGAATTGAGGTCTACTCATCTTAAAAGTTGCCGAGGTTGGGAAACACTGCTATAGGTGATAGCTTACTAACCATTCAGACATCACGAACTTTCTCAGACAAATCTTGTCAAAGAGAATCGAGGAGAATGTTTGCACGACAAAGACTTCTGTTGACACAAAACAGCAATCTTGCTGGCAATGTCTCAAATACACACACATCTCCAACCTGCAGCTTTTGATATATTGCACAGCTGAGCACACACAATGTTCCAGGCCAAAGTAAAAAACCATGGTTAAGTGGTTTGTGATGCAGGGGATGGTCAGATTCCCAAGCTCCACCCCTCCACCTCCAACTTGTGACTTGAAACCATGATGTGCTATTTTGACATCACATTGGAGAACGATTGTGTTTTGTTTCCCTTCGCTGAAAGAGAAACGTGTGGTGTAAATCCAGCCACAGAGTTTGGAAATGTGACAGTTGCTAGGAAATTCAAATTAGAAGTGTCTTTCTCAACCATGGCAACTTTAAGCTGTGTGGACTTCAACTCCCAGAATTTTCCCCAAGAGTAAGAATTCTCATTGCTGGCTGGGAAATTCTGGGAGTTGAAGTCCACACGGCTTAAAGTTACAAAAAGCCATAAATGAATGTTTTGTGAAACAGTCTTGCTTTGCATTAACTTGCTCTCTTTCTCCTTTCCTTCTCCTCTCCTCTCAAATCTTCCTCCTCATCCTTAAGATCACCCGAGATTATTCCTTCCTGGATTACATCCTCGGAGGCTGCCAGTTAATGTTTACGGTAAGGATCTTAGTGATTTTTCTTTCCATAATCGCTAACAACATAATCACTGTTGTGCCCTCTCGGTTAAATCTCAGCATTAATTAAAGCATCAGCGATGCCTGGAAGTTGGAAAAAGGCTCCTTTCCTGAGCGGAAATGTGCCCCACCGTGGCCCACAAAATTACAGGGTGTGCATTGCTTTCTGGTTAGACGAAACCCCAACAAAACGTTTGCCACCCACTTAGCAACACGTTGGGAGGATGAACAGTGGAGAAAAAGGTGATGTTTGCATCACGCAAGAGCCAGGAGGGGAATCCTCCATTCCATACAGGTGATCCTCGATGCTTCCTTGAGGGATCATTCAAAGTTACGACGTCACTTAATGACCATTTTTCAGAGTTATGGCAGTCGTAGCATCCCCACGGTCATGTGATTGAAATTCGAGAGCTTGGCAACTGACTTATATTTATTTATATTTATTTATATACTTATATTTATTTTTGCAGTGATCACATTTTGTGACCTGACAAGCGAAGTCAATGGGGAAGCTAGATTCCCTTAACAACCAGGTTACTAACTTGAGAAGTTCAGCGATTCCTTTAACAATGGTGGTAAGCAAGGTCGTAAAGCAAGACAGTGGTCACGTGAGTTTTGCCCACATGCTACGACCTTTTTTGCCACCGTTGTTAAGTTAATAATCTGGTTGTTAAGTGAATCTGGCTTCCCCATTGACTTCGCTTGTCAAAAAGTCACAAAAGGGGGATCGTGTGACCCCGGGATACTGCAACAGTCATAAACATGTGCCGGTTAGCAAGCACTTGAATTTTGGTCATGTGACCATGGGGATACTGCAGTGGTTGTAAGTCACGATCATGTCACTTTTCAGTGCCATTGTAACTTTGAACGGTCACTAAATGACCTGTTCTGAGGGCTATCTGTAAAAAAAATATATCAAGCAAGCTAGCTCAGAAAGAACTCTAAATGTCTAGCCCAGGGGTAGGCAACCTTGGCTCTTTTATGACTCCTGGACTTCAAGTCCCAGAATTCCTGAGCCAGCCATGCTGAGGGAAAAGGGAGAGGTTTCCAAGCTGAGCCATGCTGGTTCAGGAACTCTGGGAGTTGAAGTCCACGAGTCATAAAAGAGCCAAGGTTGCCTACCCCTGGCCTAGGCCACTTTATGACTCGTGGACTTCAACTCCCAGAATTCCTGAGCCAGCCACGCTGAGGAGAAAGGGAGAGGTTTCCAAGCTGAGCCAGGCTGGCTCAGGAATTCTAGGAGTTGAAGTCCACGAGTCATAAAAGAGCCAAGGTTGCCTACCCCTGGTCTAGACTTTTCTTAATAGGAAGGAGAAATCAAAGTAGGTCACTAAACTCCTCAAAATGACAGTGGTCTTCTACTTTTCCACTAGAAGAAGTCAGTGCAGCTCACACAGCAGAAGTATTATATGGATGTACCGCGTGGCTCCCCAATTTCTGGATTCTGGATTTTGTAGTTTCTAAATACAGTAACTTCGAGTCATATCTGCACCAGGTTTTTCTCACACTGTGCTTCAAGTCAAGATTGGGAATCATGGGTAAAGCTGATACACGAAGCGTCTATGGAGATGCTCAGTCATCCAAATCATGGTTATCCCAAAAGTGCTTTTTCAGGAGGCAACTGGACTTTCTTGTTTTTCCTTTGAAGAGGTTTCACTTCTCATCCAAGAAGCTTCTTCAGCTCTGACTAGATGGTGGGGGAGGGAAGGATTTATACTTCTTGCAGACAGCTGGTCATTTGCTGGAATATAAATCCTTCCCTTCCCCACCATCCAGTCAGAGCTGAAGGAGCTTTTTGGATGAGCAGTGAAACGTCTTCAAAGAAAAAGAAGGAAGTCCAGTTGCCTCTTGAAAAGACACTTTGGGACTCTCGTTCAAGAAGTTTTTTTTTCAGTTCTGACTGAAGAATTGAAGAAGCTACTTGGATGAGAAGCGAAACGACTTCACAGAAAAACTGAGAAACTCCAGTTGCCTCTTGAAAAAACACCTTTGGGACTGATATACAAAGATTATTTTGATCCACTGCTGCATAAAGGGGAATTATAAATCTCAAGGTGATTCTACCGAGTGTGAGCTTGAGGGTGTGGAACCCATCTGTTGCAATTCGGATTGCAATTGTGTCCTGACATTTAAAAAAAAAATCAGTGACACCAACCCAGTCCTTGGGATTTAAGGAAAGCAATGCAGCACATCTGTGGACACACTTTATTCGGCCTAGGAATCTGCAACCAGGCTGGATTTGCTTCGCCCCACACACACTGACCATTTTTGTTATGATTTCATATGCACGTTTCCTTGGTAACCTCATTACTTGAACAAATGAAGAATTATGTTCCAATTAGGCACGTACAAGTAACGATGGGATAAAGCATGCTGCTGCCTAAGGCAGAACATCCAAATTTCCTTTCAGATATTTGCACTCTGAATTAATTTGGGACGTCATGTCCCCGAAAAGTCTGGTCAGATTTCTTTGACCAAACCAGGAATTGGTTTCGCTTGGAGAATACTCAGGTGAATTCAGGAGTCCAAATATTGAAGCAAAGAAAAGTTAAGTTACTGTTGAATTAATCTATCATTGTATCCCGCTTTATGAAGTAGCAGGCAATAGGAGGAGTATGTTGAATTAATAGAATAGAATATGTAATGCAATGCAATGCAATATAACAATATTAATAGAAAATATTAATATTAATAAGATATAATAATATTAATATTATTTCAACCATTTGGGAGAAGAGGTACTCTTTAAATTATTTACACCCAGGCTGGCAGTTTGTGGGGGCTGTGGACAACACTTACAACATTTTCCACAGCTTTGAGAATCACTGATGGTAGAAAGTGGGCATAATATGTGGGTTTTCTCATTTTTATTCCTCAAGTTTTGGTGGGCCTTGTTTGATCTTAGAAGCTAAGCATGGTCTGGTCTGATAGGTATTTCGTTGGGGAGCTACTGTAGGAGATTACCAGGCTGAGCCTCAGGGTGGGGCAAACTCATCATCAGTTTGAAGTCCCTACATCCAAAAGAGACCTAAGTCCAGCCCCCCCCCCCCCTGAAGTGTGTTGGCTCTTATCTACTGCCAATTTGTCTTGACCGTTAGTAGATCCAATGCTTGGCAATAGGTTGCATGGAACAAACTCGCATTGATTTTGAATTCTATCTTGGCTCCTGTTTCCTTGTGCCTGACAGCTGCCAAGAAATGTAGAACATAGAACATAGAATAACAGAGCTGGAAGGGACCTGGGAGATCCTCTAGTCCAGCCCCCTGCCCAAGCAGGAGACCCTATACCGTTTCAAACAAGTCACTGTCCAGTCTCTTCTTAAAAGCCTCCAGTGATGGAGCGCCCACATCTTATGAAGGCAACCCATTCCATCGGTTAATTGTTCTCATTGTTAGGAATGTCAGCACTATAGATACCGTCTTTCCCCGAATGTGATACCCAACCGGAAAATAAGCCCTAACCTGATTTTTCAGGACGCTCGTAATATAAGCCCCCACCCCAAAAGAAGCCTGTTAAGTTCGTCAGCCAGACGGACGCATTTAGTACCATATTTCCCCCAATATAAGCCCTAACCAGGAAATAAGCCCTAATGTGTCTTTTGGAGCAAAAATTAGCGTAAGACCCGGTCTTGTTTTCAGGGAAACACAGTAAGTAGAAAAATTGAAAAATTGTCCATCAACATAGGGTGACCAAACAGTTTCCACACTATCGTGGATATGTCACTGCCAGCCTTACCAGGTAGACCAGAAAGGAAACACCGCCATATAAAGGAATTCTACTTTGTTGTAAAACTACATTAGCAGAATCTTGTAGTCTGGAAGTGCATCTCTCCCTCCCCCATCTCTTCTACAGCCCCCCCCCAAAAAAAAAATTAGGGAGGGTCCCTTCTGAGACGTTTGGCTTGCTCTCTCTGCAGCTCTGGTCTAGGCTGCCTCTCATCCAGGCAGCATTGCGTGGCCGAGGTCTTTCCCCCATAGTCATAAAGTCCCTGAGAGTCAGGCTTGACTTGAGGAAACGTTGCCTTGCCTCTTTACATGACAGTGTCTGCGGGTTTCCTGCTGATTTCAGCCCTGCCGGGTTTTATGAAAGGTTCCTAGAGCTTCAAAAGGGTTTTATCTCCAAAGCTGCAGTTGTAAGATGCATCTGCCTGGCTTAAGCCCGAAAGTTTCCTCCCTTGAATCCTTTGCCTTTTATAGTTTCAAAAGAGTGGCTGATGCCAGAAAAAAAGGAAATCTGCCAGGATTTGTCTCAGAAATGGCCTATGAATGAATGGAATGAATGAATGAATGAATGAATCTATCTATCTATCTATCTATCTATCTATCTATCTATCTATCTATCTATCTATCCATCCATCCATCCATCCATCCATCCATCCATCTCTATCAACTAAGCATCTATCTATCCATCTATCCATCTCTATCAACTATCCATCTATCCATCTCTATCATCTATCCATCCATCCATCCATCCATCTATATCAACTATCCATCTATCTATCCATCCATCCATTCATCTATCTCTATACTATCCATCTATCCATCCATCCATTCATCCATCTATATGAACTATCCATCTATCCATCTCATCATCTATCTATCTATCTATCTATCCATCCATCCATCCATCTACCTACCTACCCACCCCCGTTGAACTCCATGAGTCATAAAAGAGCCAAGGTTGTCTCTCTTACTCAAGCAAGGGGTTGGATTAGATGTCCTCCAAGGTCCCTTCCATTCTAATTCTAATGTATTCTAAAACTTCAGTACTGTATCCTGAAAAGTTTGCCAATATCTCCTGTGTGCTATAGAGAATTTTAATCTTTCTTCCCACCGCAGCTGGTTTGGTATCCCGGGAAAGCTATGAATTTTGGCCTCGCAACCCTTTGTGCCAAACCAACCTTTCAAGGCATGGAGCCTGCAGGAGTTTTGAAGCACTGCGCACAAATGTGGGGCTTCAGTTTTGATTTGTTGTGTTGACTTAAGGAGACACACAGGAAAAGAGAGGAAGTATCGCCATAGAAACGGGAATGGGCACAAATGCATTCTTTGTGCAGCATGAACTGTTGTGTAATGACACCATTTCAGGACAGATGAAACGGCAAAACCAGGACCTGGGGTATCTGTCTCAAGCTGAAATCAGGGAAGAATACAGAATAGAGAATAACAAGAGTTGGAAGGGACCTTAGAGGTCTTCTAGTCCAACCCCCTGCCCAGGTAGGAGACCCTATACCATTCCAGACAAACAGCTGTCCAGTCTCTTCTTGAAAACCTCCAGTGTTGGAGCACCCACAACTTCTGGAGGCAAGCTGCTCCACTGGTTAACTGTTGCCAATGTCAGGAAATTTCTTT
Source organism: Daboia siamensis (assembly GCA_024449315.1). Classification (NCBI taxonomy): domain Eukaryota; kingdom Metazoa; phylum Chordata; class Lepidosauria; order Squamata; family Viperidae; genus Daboia; species Daboia siamensis. The sequence goes on from JAKJMR010018296.1 coordinate 273,397, forward strand.
TTATTTCTAGGTTAGATTAGGGGATGTTTTAGAAGGGGGTCCAACTTTGGCAATTTTAAGATCCGTGGATTTCAGTTCCCAGAATTCCTCAACCAGCTATGTTGGACACCCTTGCCCTACATAGTTTGGGCTTAACCCTGGGGGGCATAGAAGAAAGTGGTTTAGTTCAGGGGTGAGCGGCAATTTAGAGGGTGAAGGGATATCCCCTTTCCGATTTTTGCAGTGTCGATTTCAACTCCTGACAGCTTTCCTGTCACGTCTGCAAACAGACACTCCTCCAATTATAATCATTCATTTAGCCATTGTTCAAAGTTACAAAAGGCCTTTAAAACAAGGGAAATATCACTGGTCCTCATATTTAAAACTGTCACAGCATCCATGCATTCACATTATCAGAATTTGGGCCTTTGGCAACTGGCATGTAATTACAAGGGCTGCAGTATCCCAGGAGCACGTGATCTCCATTTGTGACCTTTCCAAGGGGCAAAACCAATGGAGGCAGCTGTATTTGCTTAGTGACTGCATGATTCACTTAACATCCATAGCCACAAGGTCATAAAATTGGGCATGACTGACTTAATGACTGCCTTGCTTAATGATGGACGTTCCAATTCCAATTATGGTCAAAACTCAAGGAGCATAACATTTTTCCCCAGAATGCTTCTCAACTTACCTGTCTGGTCTGCAGCTCTGCCCCTTCCTGGTCCACTCCCATTCAGATGTTAACAGCTCCTGATTCTGCTTAGCTTCCAGGCCCAGATAAAGCCAACTAATTGGGGGCTAGCTCTTGTGAGTCAAAGATCAATCCAAATCAGTGGGGGATCTGTCCTGTTTTTCTATTTCTAATTCAGCCGATGATGCTTTCTGGTCAAAGGAGGCTGTTTCTCATTTTACAGAATAAAGAATAACAGAGTTGCAAAGGACCTTGGAGGTCTTCTAGTCCAGCCCCTGGCTGAATCTCTCAACCGGCCTCGCCTTTCCCACACAACAACTTCAGGAATGAAATAAGGTCTCTTTGGCATCTTTCCATGCAGGTTGGAATTGACTTCACGGCCTCCAACGGAAATCCTCGGGATCCGACGTCTTTGCACTACATTAACCCCATGGGGACCAACGAATACCTTTCGGCCATCTGGGCAGTTGGCCAAATTATCCAAGACTACGACACGTAAGTGTAACAGAGTAGGTCACACACCAAGTGTTTCGTTGGTAATGTCAAGTTTGGAGTGGCAAAAGGGCAGTTCTGAGCATTATCAGAAGTGGTTTGAAAACAAAACTTACTCGCTGAGTTGCTGCTGGCCCAGACGAGACGAGGGATTTTGCACAGCCATTTCAGATAGGGAGCACTTTGACTGTGGGGCCCTTGGTGCTCTCTCAGCTTGGTTGTTTTCTTGCAGAGTTTTCATTACCCAAACTAGGTAACATCAACAGTAAACAGCCAAAGAATGTCTAAGACCGCCCCCACCATCACTAACAGGGCAGCCATAAGAATATAAAATGACAACAAACTGCACTCCGCACACCTTACTAGCCCTGATGATGTTACCTACTCAGGGTAATGAAACGTCTGCAAGAAAACTCCCAAGCTTAGAGAGCACCAAGAACCCTGCAATCTCCTCCTCCTCCTCCTCCTCCTCCTCCCTGCAAACCTCACTCCTTACTAGCAATGGAAGCTCAGAGAGCACCAAGGACCCTGCAATCCTCCTCCTCCTCCCCCCCCCTCCCCCCGTAAACCTCACTCCTTACTAGCAATGATGATGTTAGCTACTCAGGGTAATAAAACGTCTGGAAGAAAACCCCCAAGCTCAGAGAGCCCCAAGGAGCCCTCATTTCAACCCTCATTACAGGGAGCCCTTTGCCTTGAGATGTTAAAGATGGGAGAAGGCAGGCTTGGCAAAGGGCGTTTCCTCACTGGGCCTCTCACATTTGTTCTGTTTCTTCTCGATTCTTTTGTAGAGACAAAATGTTTCCTGCCTTGGGATTTGGGGCCCAGCTTCCACCAGACTGGAAGGTAAATCGGGGTTGCTGGCTTTAGCATGTTTCATCTCTAGGTGGGATTGTTGTGTAGTGGGTTCTGGATAGCAGGAAGGACGCCGAGACGATGAGTACAACATATCAGCTCTTTATTGGTGGAAGTGACTGTACTGGGAAATAGGGGTTACCTGCACTCTTTATTTACCTGGCCAGTACCTGGCCAGGTACACAACCAACCAATCGGTTTGAACCTCTGTTTCCTGCCGAAACTCATTCCTGCCAAAACAGTTACAGTTCAACGCTCCCTGGTGGTGGCTGCTATGCAAGTGCTTAAGATGTTCCGTTAAGCCTAATACATAACAGGGATTACGGTTCCTTCTTGCTTCTGTTCTTTCAGCCCTCCAAAAGAGAGATTGACTTCAGCTCCCAGAATGCTTAGCAGCAGCCAGGAAGAATAGGGAATTCTTGGAGCTGAATTCCACATCTTTGCAAAGGGCACAAAGATGGAAGATGCTTAAACTAACGGAGTCATTGTCATAATTTTTATTTATTAGGATAGGTAAAGGTAAAGGTTCCCCCGCACATGCGTGCTAGTTGTTTCCGACTCTAGGGGCCAGTGCTCATCTCCGTTTCAAAGCCAAAGAGCCAGCGCTTGTCCGAGGACGTCTCTGTGGTCATGTGGCCGGCATGACTGGACGCCAAAGGCGCACGGAACGCTGTTACCTTCCCTCCGTAGCGGTCCCTATTTTTCTACTTGCATTTTTACGTGCTTTCGAACTGCTAGGTTGGCAGAAGCTGGGACAAGTAACAGGCGCTCACTCTGTTATGCGGCACTCGGGATTCGACCCGCCAAACTGCCGACCTTCTGATCGACAAGCTCAGCGTCCTAACCCACTGAGCCACCGCGTCCCCCTTATTAGGATAACTGAGGTTTAAATCCTTAGTTGGTCCTGGTGGCCATTGGTTGTCTTTGAATCTCTCAGGACTTACATTCACACAACCCTTTTAATCTAATCTGGTTACTCAACCTGTTGCAGTAGAGTTCTATACAATATCTGGAATCAAAACTCCACAAGCTGGGTTTACACATCACGACAAACCCCAAAACATTCTGCAGTTCAGGCTGTTGTGTAAATGCATCTGTTAGGTCTTCGTCTGATTGCCATCCGAGGAAGTCTTCCAACTGACAACCGCAGTTAAGCATGGAATTACGATTCTAAGTTGTGGCAGTCCTTAAGGGAGTCACCACATGACTGTACTTGATTTTATGACCTTTTTTGTAATGGTCTCTAAGCAAATGCAGAGGTTGTAAAGCAAATGCAACAGTCACAAAGCGAAGACAGCCTTGTTAAGCAAATCCATTGACTGTAGTGGGGATTTTTTAAGATCAAAATTAATGGGATTCTATGACGGCTGGGGTGGGAGGGCCTGGCCACCAGAACTTCAGATCTGGGTCATAAATAACCTTGGGTATGGTAAATTGCTAAGATTAAAGAACAGAATACAGAATAACAGAGTTGGAAGGGAACTTGGAAGTCTTCTAGTCCAACTCTCTGCTCGAGCAGCAAACCTTATACTAGGGGTGTCCAACCTTGGCAACTTTAAGACTTGTGGACTTCAGCTCCCAGAATCCTCAGCCAGCCAAGGCCAAGTGATCACCTTTTGTGACCTGCTGACAAGCAAAGTCAATGGGGAAGCCAGATTCACTTAACAACCAGGTTACTAACTTAAGAACATCAGTGATTCCTTTAACAACTGTGGCAAGCAAGGTTGTGAAATGGAGCAAAAAACCCACTTAGCAACGTTCTTGCTTAGCAACGGACATTTTGGGCTCAGTTGTGGTCGTAACTTCGAGGACTGCCTTCAGAAGACCTCCAAGGTCTCTTCAGATTCAACAGCCATTTGTGCAGAATTGGTATAGGGTCTCCTGCTCCAGCAGGGGGTTGGACTAGAAGACCTCCAAGATCCCTTCCAACTCTGATATGCTGTATTCTGCATTATTCTATGTCCTAAGACTAAACCTTTGATGTTCTTCTGAAGGAATGACTCATCCCATCCTGGATCATTTATCCTTTTTCCTCTTGCAACTTGGCTTGGTTTTGTGGCCCCTGGCATTGTAACAGAATTTAAAACGAAGCTGAAAGACTGGTGAATGGGTGATGTTGCTGTTTGGTTTCTGAAGGTTTCAGATAGGAGATCTTTCGGCCCATATAGGTCGGAAGGATAATCTGAAGTTGGTTTTCCTGCCCTACGGAGAAGAAAGATTCAGTCTATTTCCTAAGGCAGCCGGTTTCAATCTAAAATTCCAAATTATCAGGCAAAGCTCCCAAGAGACGTTTGCTCTCTAATTAAGGGCTGCTGGGAAGAAGGAAAAATGTCAGGAATGGCAGTATTTACAAGTTCAATGAGTTGTGCGGAATGCCGAGATAGAATCAAAGAATTAAGAGGGAAATTTAAAAGTCAGATCCTGTAGTTTCACTCTTCTGAGAGAAGAGACCCCCTTGCTGGCCCAATTCTATTTTTAGTCTGAATGAACAATAAATGAGGCAGATTTTCTGTTATCAGATCTTGGGTACCTGCTTTCAATTTTTTTTTTGCTTTGCAGCCTGCAGGAGCAAAAAATAAAAATAAAAGCACCATTCATTTAACACCCCTTCAAAAGACAGGCAGGCTCTTAACTTAGCTCTTTGTAGTCTTTTTTTTTCCTTTCCAACCCAACAGAATGTCGGAAAGAAGTTATGTAAAGGTTGCAGGACTCAGTCTGGGGACAGATTTTCTCTCCAGGAACCCAACAGCAGCAGCCCAAATTTGGACTGGAGAGAAAAGCAGCAAAACAAGGATACAACAACAACAAAAGGGTGTGTGTGTAATATAATAGCATTCTTCCAATATTTGAGGAGCTGCCACAAAAGAAGTAGGGGTCAACCTCTTTTCCAAAGCACCTGAAGGCAAAACAAGAAGCAACGGATGGAAACTCATCAAGGAGAGAAGCAACCTAGAACTAAGGGGAAATTTCCTGGCCGTGGGAACAATCAATAGAATGAGTTGCCTCCAGAAATCATGGGTGCTCCGTCAGTGGAGGTTTTTAAGAAGAGATTGGGAGAGTCGTTCTTCTGAAATGGCAATAGGATCTCCTGCTAGAGCAGCGGGGGGGGGGGGGGGGGGGGGGGGGGGGAAAACCCCCAGAACCCCTCCAAGGTCCCTTCCAACTCTGTTATTCGGTTAAATGGGCTAGATTGTGGCTGTGGAGAAAAATATTGCAGGAAAAAAAATATATATACTCAGGTGCTTCCTTATGGGACAAGGATTCGGGCAGTGGCTCCTATTTACCAACTTCTCCATGCCAAGTCACATGACCGTGCAGTCACATGACCCAGGACAGAATGTCTGCAGCCTGTCCTCTACATCTGACTCGGATTCACCAATGCAAGACAAGGAGAGAGCAAAAATATGCACAACGGCATTATTTGTTATACAGAACAGTGGTGCCTCCCAAAAGGTTATTTTGGATAAGGGGACATGATAGAGAAAAGGGAGATAACCTCTTCTCCAAACAAAGCACCTGAAGACAGAACAGGAAGCGACGGATGGAAACTTCTCAAGGAGAGAAGCAGCCTTGAAATATGGAGAAATTTCCTGACAGAACAGTGGAAGAGTTTCCTTCCAGAAGTTGTGGGTGCTTCATCATTGGAGGTTTCCAAGAAGAGATTGGACAGCCGTGTGTCCAGCATGGTACATGGTCTCCTGCTTGAGCCGGGGGCTGGACTGAGAAGACCTCCAAGGTCCCTTCCGATTCTGTATTCTGTAATAAAACCCAAACTCGGATATAAATGGAAACGAACATTTAAGACAAGGGATGAATAGATCCTGCTTCATTCTACGGATGCTCCTGTTGCTATGGAGCTGCACAATAGTCTCACAGAACCAAGAGGAGGAGACGGAATCGTGCTGCAAATGTCAAAGAATATCTCGAGATTCCAGCTGTTTTGGAAAGAGGAGAGGAAGAAGCTCTGCCTGGGGGAAAAAAAATGCCTGGGTTTGCTTCCCATAAAGTTGAAGATAGACAGATTTTTCTGGAAACCCTTTATGAACAGCTGCTGAACAGCTGATGATTTATGAATTTGCATCAGGGATGGGTCATGGGAAGAAGCAATATTTGTTTATAAAGTTGTAAGAGGTGAAGAGTTATCAAATCTGTTTATATAGTTAGTCCTCCACTTACACCCATTTATTCAGCATCCCTTCCAACAGCAGGGGGAAAAGCGACTTACGACTAGACCTCGCACTTGTGACCATTGCAGCATCCCTCAGGTGATCAGAATTTGGGCACTTGGCAATTGGCCTGCATTTACGATGACTGCAGTGTCCTGGGGTCATGTGACGAGATTATCATAATAAACCATCCTTTACTTTCTTTTGGCTTAGAATGTGGCGCAAATGCAGCCATGATTTGTTATCTGCGGTTTACAATATTTGTGTAAACACTGTCCCAAGGCTTGTCTGAAAGCTTTGATGTCAGAGATGCTTCAGGCTTATGAAAAAGCCAAAATTTAATCTTGTTTTTCCTTTTCTTTTCTTTTTTTGCAGGTTTCTCATGAATTTGCCATTAACTTTAATCCCACCAACCCTTTTTGCCTTGGTAAGTTCATCTATAGTGGCTTGAAAGCAAGTCCTTGAAATCTCTTATTTTCCCCACAATAACCGTGTGAGGCGGTTGAGCTGAGAGGGAGGCAGCCTGGCCCCAAAGTCATCCAGTCTGCTTTTGTGCCTCAAGCAGGACTAGAACTCATTGCCTCCTGCTGACTGGCCCAAAGTCACCCAGCTGGTTTTCATGGCTAATGTGAGAATAGATCTCATGGTTTCATGGTAATTGGCCAAAGTCACCCAGCCAACTTTCATCTCTGTGGTGAGACTAGAACTCACCATCTCCTGGTGACTGGCCCAAGTCATCCATCTGGCTTTCATGGCTAAGGTGAGACTAGAACTCAGTGTCTCCTGGTGACCGGCCCAAAGTCAACCAGCCAGTTCTCATGTCTTAAGGTGGGACTTGGAACTCACTGCCTCCTGGTTTTTAGGCCAACATCTTAACCACTAGATATGAATAAATAAACATTGCAAATAAATGTATGTATTTTATGTATTATGGTAAGGAACAAGGCTGAACATGTATTTTCTGAGTGATCTTCCAGAGCAACTGCCAACCAAGAATGCCTTTTAGACCGTTAAAGGAAGTTTCCTTGATAAATCAAACTAAGTCACCATCAAAATGCAGGATCATACTTTATTTTTTCCTGACCCAAGGCAATCTTTGAGATAAATGTCACAGAATACTAGTAAACATAAAAGGGGGATGAGGAGTGGAATAACCATGCCTTGTGGCCTCTGCAACAAAAATTAAAAGGAATAAAAACAAGAGGCCACCAGATTCTTCAAAAGCCTTGGGAGGAAAATGCAAACGAAGTGGGGGAAAAAGAGTTTTTAAAAAAAGGTCCATGAGGCTTTTTTCATCTAAGCTCCAACAATGTTGGAGACAATGATTGGGTTTAACTGCAGCCGATTGAATACATCAAGGTTGGCTGAGTTCTGCCACTGAGGACTTTGAACCCTAATATCTAGGCTGATGCAGTATCCTGGACCTGTCAATCAAATGAAATTATGATATGAATTGATGTACGAATCCTGTTGGCCTCTGGCAAAATAAGAGAGGAAAGCAGAAAGGCAAGGAAACAAGATATTTTAGGCAAAGTAGGCGATGGGTCGGACACGACTTCGCAGCTACACTTGAGGAGCAAAGGGGCTCAGTGGTTAAAGACACTGAGCTTCTCAGAGGGAAAGCTGAAAAGCTTAGGTTTGAGACCCAAGTGCTGCACAACAGGGTGAGTTCCTGTTACTCACTCCAGCTCCTGCCAACCTAGCAGCTCGAAAGCATGCAAATGCAAGTAGATAAATAGGTACCACTTTAGTGAGAAGGTAACAGCGTTCTGTGTACCTCGGCACATATAGTCATGCTGGCCACATGATCATGGAAAAGGTCTTGGGACAATACTGGTTCCCTCGATAGGAAGCGGAGATGAGCACCACCTCCTAGAGTCAGACACAACTGGATAGGGGAAACCTTTACTTGAGAAGCACAGGATGACAGATGGTCCTTGACTTACGACCGCAGTGGAGACTGCCCGTTATGGCCGTACGTTCAATGGTCATAAAATGGGCCACCCATATGACCAACCTGAGTTTGCAACCTGATTTTGCGGCAGTTATTAAGCAAACGCCACAATCGTAAATCAACTGCCACGGTCACTAAGCAAATGCCATGGTCATTAAGTGACCCTCATGTTTGCTGAAAAATGGAAGTAAATGCCAATTTTGAGCAAAAACATCTGGAGACCCTACAAATGGCTGCAAATGCAGGCCGGTTGCTGAGCCTGAAATGAGGTCACATGATCCCATCAGAACTTCAGAACTGGGTAAGTGTCCCTGTGGGGGTGTGTTAGAACTTCATTCACTAAGTCGTAAGTCGAGGACTACCTGTATCAAATTGGAATGGATTTTGCCTCGCGTGAGTGCCATTGGGAGTTGCCTCCTTCACGCTGCCTTCTCTTCTTGGTCTTCTAAAGGTGTGGAAGGCATCGTCCAGGCCTACTCTAGTTGCCTGCCTCACATTCGCTTTTACGGACCAACCAATTTCTCCCCCATCATTAATCACGTGGCTCGGTTCGCGGCCCAGGCGACCCAGCAGGAATCTGCCAGCGTAAGTTCTCTTACCAATCGTTGCTATTTCACCTTCCTGACTTGGATTCTAATAAAGGAGAATATTTGTAGCTCGGGGTTGAAATGAGGGGTCCTTGGTGCTCTCTGAGCTTGGTTGTTTTCTTGGAAGAGGTTTCATTAGCCAAAGTAGGTAACATCATCGGTGCTAGAAGGGTGCAAAGTTCTAGCACTGATGACATTACCTAGTTTGGTTAATGAAACGTCTGCAAGAAAATCACCAAGCTCAGAAAGAACTAAGGACCGCACAGTCTACTACTACTACTACTACTACTACTACTACTACTACTACTACTACTTCTTATTCTCCTCCTCCTCCTCCTCCTCCTCCTCCTCCTCCTCCCGATGATGTTACCTAGTTTAGATAATGAAACATCTGCAAGTAAACAACCAATCTCAGGGAGCTTCAAGGGCCTTTGACTTGGATTCTGTTTTGAATGCTTGGGGGAAAAAATACTTCTTTTTAGCTCACAAGAGTTTCAAGCCAGTTGACTAGGAGGAGCTGTTGAAACAAGTGTGAGGCATCCATTCTCGGGCTTAAACTTTTGCACGTTTGGCCTCTAGCATGATGCTTTTGCATTTTGTATGCTGCCACTCTGAAGTGGGCGGCAGCATCATAGTTGTGTTGACAAATACCTTCCTGATGTTGTAAATGGTAATGCAAACCAACCATTTTCTTCCACATGCAACCCATGTGCCTTCATAAAAGAAGGTAAGAAAGCTAGGAAGCTGTCATCCAAACGTGAGTTAATGCTGCCGTTGCATCTAACGAGTCTAGATTTCCAAACCAGAAACAGCCAACTCTGGTTTAAAGATGGCTTATAGCTTTGATTTGTCTGTGTGCGTACAGGGTCCTGTGAAGCCAACTTCATTTGTGGCATAGAAACACACTGTCCAAATTCCACCTTGGTTGTTACACAACCATCTTTATTCTTCTTCTGCGGATCCTCATTCAGATTCACACTGCCTGTAAAAAGAAGCCTTGTGAACAATCCCAGCCCTGTAATTGCCTGCACGATGGGTAGAGATATTCTCGTCTGCCTGATGGATCTAATCAGGACCCAATTTAATTCACCTTTCATTTGGGCAACTGCACTTGCGAGATCCCCCTTTGCTTTGGCCCCCCCTGTGGCATCCTTTGAAGGGAGGAGCAGGTCTCACGGAGAAAAGAAGAATGCTTAATCAGATTAAAATTGCATGGTGCTTCAGTCGGATGGTGGTGGTGATGATGATAATTAAGGAAGCGTCTAAAATGCTCTATGTGGGAATAGAGCTCCCCTCACCAATCCCGAGCCAGGGATTTGCCTCTTGAGAAAAGAGTTTTGATCGTGCCTGATTATACTTGCTCCCCTGGTGACTTCTGATATCACGAATCCTTCCATTCTTCAGTCAGATCTGAAGAAGCTTCTTGGATAAGAAGCAAAACGTCCTCCAGGAAAAACAAAGTCCAGTTGCCTTTTGAAAAAGCAACTTTGGGGCAACCGTGACCTTGGATGGCTGAGAATCTCCATTGACACGTGGTTGTCTTACGTTCACAGGTCTTAAAAGTTGCCACGTTTGGAGACCCCCCCACCCCCCTACTCTTAATACAAACATACTGGTCACCTCACCCCAGTGATCTGATTTTCTTCTCTGCTTTCCCTCGCCAGCAATACTTCATCCTCCTGATCATCACCGATGGGGTCATCAGCGACATGGATGAGACACGGCATGCTGTTGTACAGGCCTCCAGGCTGCCCATGTCTGTCATCATCGTTGGGGTTGGGAATGCCGACTTTGCAGCCATGGAGTTTCTGGATGCAGACAACCGCATGCTTCGGTCGTACACGGGCGAGGAGGCCGTGCGGGATATTGTCCAGTTTGTGCCCTTCCGTGAATTCCGCAGTGTAAGTGCAGGAGAATGCCTTGTTTGCATTGGAGGGAGGGAGGAAGAAAAGGAAGGAAAAGAAGGAAGGAGAGAGGGAGGTAAGGAAGGAGAAGAGAGGGAGAGAAGGAAGGAAGAAAAGAAAGAAGCAAAAAGAAAGTAAGATCAATAGCTAAGGAATTGAATCTGTAAAAATACCATATTTAAGATGGAACCCTATAGCTGTGCTCTCATTGGTTTTAATTCTAGACATTCTTCTATGCATTATTTGTTTTTGTGAATCCTCCAGCATATAATTTCTCAGTTTTCCTTCAGGAAAGTAACAGTCTTTCTGGGACACTCTAGAGAAGCCCCACAAGTCAGCTGGCAAATGATAATCAGCAAAAACACAGCAATCTTGTTGATTTAGCAAGATTCCCTTTCCTCCTAATGCCAGTTCTAGAGTTATTTAAAGTACCATCCAGGATTTTCATAAAAAAGCGGTACTTTCCAGATATAACAGGGTTTACAACTACGAGAATTCCCTTTCAACATGTGAAGGACACCAAGTTGGAGAATGTGGCATGATGCCACCCTTCGCACCACGGTTCTCATGAAATACAAAGACACAGGGTTGTCTCGGGATGAGAACTCCAGACCGGAGTCCGAAGCCCCCTTTTATTGAGGGTCTTCCAGGGAATACAAAGGGCAAAAGTTCATTGGTTGTACAAAACATTTACCATATATGGTTACACACAATACATCCTGTTTATGCTATAGGTCCCTATCTCCTTAAAATGATGTCACCACTTTGGAAGGTCTTTGCCATGCCGGCAGAATGAAAAGTCCTTAAAGCAGTCTTTAATATAATGACAGAATGGCGATGATCAGGCTCATAACTTTATTCCCACAGGAGAAGACTGTCCCATGGCGATAGGTTCTGGAACTGGACAAGGATATTTCCTTCCTCTGCAAACAGAGACTCTTTGATCAAAAAGGAAAGTTGCACGCAAAGGTGCTGCTACGCCAGGTGGTTGGCACGTAAGGACCTAAGAAATGGTTTGGTGCCACCTCCTCCTTTGGCTACTTAGCCATGTCAGAGTACAGGAGAAGCTACGTATTCCTAATATCTCCTCAGCATTTCCTTCTTGCCCAGAGAGGGAAAGATCAAAGAGAAGGACTAGGGGTGTCTTCCAATACTTGAAAGACCGTCATAGGGAAGAGGGCATCCGTTTATTCTCCAAAGCACCAGAAGGCAGGACTAGAAGTAACAGATGGAAAGTTTGCAAAGAGAGATCCAACCGAGAACTAAGGAAAAAATTTCTGACAGTGAGAATAATTAGTGGAAGGGCTTGCCTCCTGAAGTTGTGGGTGCTTTGTCACTGGAGGCTTTTAAGAAGAGACTGGGCAACCATTTGTCTGAAATGGTCTCTAGGGCCTCCTGCTTGAACATGGGTTGGACTAGATTGACAACCAAAACATCCCTTCCAGCAGTTATTCTGTGTCTTGAATTCTGTATGTTAACTTGGTCATGTGCAAACTCATTTCCTGAATCGGAGAGCCAGTGCTCGTGGTGGTTGATGCCTCCAAGCATCCTCCAGTCAAGGTTTACGAAACCCTTAGGCCTTCAGTTCATTGTCATTCTGATTCTCTACCAGACCTCATGCAACTGAAAACCAGAAAGATCTGGTTGAGAACAAGAAACAGTGGATGGAAATTAGTCAAGGAGAGAAGCAATGAAGGAGAATTGAGGAGAAACTTTCAAATAGTGAAGAGAATTAACCACTGGAACGGCTTGCCACCAAAAGTTGTGGGTGCGTCATCACTGGAGGCTTTTAAGAGACTGGACAGCCACTTGTCTCAAATTGTGTAGGAGGTTGGACAAGAAGACCTCCAAGGACCCTTCCAGTTCTATTCTGATTGATTGATTAATCATGGTTGAGGCTGAGTTTCATGTTTTTTTGCCTGTTTCCCCCAAAAAAGGGATTACAGAGTACTCTTTCTCAGGTATGTGGACCAGCCCTTTTGACACTCTGGCTTGTCATTTCAGGCACCCAAAGAAACGTTGGCCAAGGCAGTGTTGGCAGAACTCCCACAGCAAGTGGTTCAATACTTCAAGCACCAGAATTTGCCACCCCTCAACTCAGAACCAGCTTAGAACTCAGCGTTTGCTCCTGGCCTGCATGTATCCCACATCCGTTGATGGCAGAAGATTGCATGTCTCCCGTGGTTTCCAATAACTTTTCATATAACTAAGTTCATTTATTCAAACGGAACAAAGCATAACCCGATTCCTTCCAAAGGCAACTTGCAGTGTGAGAAGCGAAGAGATCTGCATTCAAGGATCCTAGATGGAAGCAACCTACTGTGGCCAATACTGGACACTCTCCCTGCCTTGATTCCACAAATCAACTTTTAAGTATCTGAACGTACTTTGTATGAGTTTGGTGGAATGAGAGGACCTTTTTACAGCCACAATTTACTGTCTCCAAGTGTGAAGTTCTCAAGAGTCACATTGCCCAAAGAAATGTGGACCATCCTTCAATGTGTTGTAACTTGTACTTCTGCTCTATGTTCATTTTTATACCGTGTACACATGATATTTGTTATACTCGGGTCAATAAACCTGAACTCTTCACATCTCAGTTGAAGAATGTTGTGATTTGACCCCATGTAGTCAGTCCAGTGGTCTCCTGCAGCTTCTTTTAACCAAATCCCTCCAGGTGAGTTCCATCTCAATTCCTGCATCAAATACCTGTGAAGGGCACTAGGCGGGCGCTTACATCCTTCCCTAAATGTCAGGTTACAACTCAGAATGTCAGTTTAGTTTGTGAGACGTCCTGGAGCTGTGTGAGCGAAAGAGTGAGCTAGGCCATAATTGGGTTCATACAATTAGTCCTTGACTTACAAACATTTCTTTAACAAACGTTTAAAGACACAGTGCCATTGGAAATAGTGACCGATGACTGGTCCTCTCACTTATGACCATCCCCATGGTCACAAAAGATTAAAATTTGGACACTTGGCAACTAGCGTGTGTTTTAAGTCAGTTAAAATGTCCCTAGATCATATATTTGCTATTTGGGACTGTCCCAGCTGGCTTCTAACCAGCAAAGTCAATGAGGAAAGCTGGAATCAGTGATCATATGATTCACTTAACAACCAATTATAAAATCAGGTGTGGGTCTCTTTAACAATCGCCATGCTTAGCAATGGAAATTCTGGTCCCAACATGGTCATAAGTCAAGGACTTTCTGTAACTGAGCCCACAATTTTGGTCATAAGTCATGATAGCCGTAAAGCTTGCTGCAAGAACCGACCTGATGTTATAGCGGTTGTGAAGGAAACACCACGGTTGGTCATTAAGTGAACACTGCAATCATTAAGCCAACATTGTTTGCTATGGATTGGCTTGTATATTGGAAACCAGATCAATTTCTTGCAAAAACATTGTAAAGCATGGTCACAACAAACAGCCAAATGTGGGCCAATTGCCAAGCCGACAAATGACAGCCATCTGAGTGCAAGGGGTCCCCAGATATTGTACCTTTAAATCTTGAGTCGTAAACCCCATTTTTGGGGTCCACTGTAACTTCAAATGGTTGCTAAGCAACCAATTGTAAGTCAAGGATTACCTTTACATCTCACCAAGGACCAAATGAATATATCATACGTTTAGCAACAGGAATTCAACACAAATCCTGAAACTTTGATACCAGGAAACAGAAAATATTGGTGCATCCCAGGATTGTTATTATTCAGCCATGAATTCTCAGACATTACTGAATTTACATAAAGTAAAAAAAAAAGATCGCTGGTTTCAATCATGAATTTCCATAAAAATAACTCATTGCTGGTTTTGGTCACAGCAGCAGTTTGGCTGATAGAAGTCCTTAATGCTGTAATCAAGAAAACTACATGACTGTATCTCACCAGGAATTAAAACTCAAGTCACCAGGAGTTAAACCGAACCTGTAAGTAAAGATGTAACACAAGTAAAAAAGATAAAATCTTCTCCCTGGCTACTCTTCCCCCCCCCAACACCCAGTTTTAAAGTGGTTTTAGAATGAAAATGAGCTTTTCTTGCCAGAATTTGGCTTCAGCATGTGAGAGGTTACCTGCCTTAAATTAGGGCCATCTTTATTTTTTGCTAAATGTGATTTTTAAAGCCCGAGAACAAAACTAGAGATATTGGATGGATGGAACGGATGGTAGATAATAGACATAGTGCACTGGAAGGCTGTTTTGCAAGGTGACAATTTGAGCTGCAAGTAGCAATGTCTTGAGTGATTTGGAGTTATCCTTGTCAGAAATCGTGACACAGTGGAAAATGAAAATACCTTTTTTTTTCTTTTTAAAAACTAAAGAAGGCTAGATGCCTCCAAACTTTTATTAGCAGTCCTGTAGTGTACACGGAAGAAGTAGCTTATCTCTTTCTAAGTTCAACTGCAATGAACACTAGTGTAAAAGCATAGGAGAGACTGCAACTCCAGATCTGAGGTCTGTCACAGGTCCTGTGTAAAGCAGAGGTCTCCAAACTTAGCAGCTTTAGGCGTGGTTGCCTGAAAAATTCTGGGGAGTTGAAGTCTGCAGGTCTTGAAAGTTGCCAAATTTGGAGACCCCCTTCTATAAAGGAAAGGGAGGGGGGTACCTTTCTCTCCCTAAGGGAATATCAGTAAATATTACCTGGCTGCACAAAGTGTGGTTCACCTGTGACCAGCAGTGAGCAAGGTAGGAAAGAATACATCCTAGTAATATAGACATTCGCAAGTGGGTCCACAGAGAACCACATAATCACATCCATGTTGCCAGAAATGGCAGAAGTGATTTGCTATGGTGATCTTCTGAGATCATTTTTCAACCATCCCGTCCTCTGGAGCAGGGGTAGGCAACCTTGGCTCTTTTATGACTCGTGGACTTCAACTCCCAGAATTCCTCAGTCAGCCATTTTGATGAAACCGCAGCCTTGGATCCCGACCAGGGGTCTTCAAACTTGGCCCTTTTATGAGTCGGGGACTTCAACTCCCAGAATTCCTCAGTCGGCCATTTTGATGAAGTTAACACACACTTTCTACAAAACGGACAGATGATGCTACTGGTCTAAAAGCAGGGGTAGGCAACCTGGGCTCTTTTATGACTTGGGAACTTCAACTCCCAGAATTCCTCAGTCGGCCATTTTGATGAAGTTAACGCACATTTTCTACAAAACTGACAGATGATGCTACTGGTCTAAAAGCAGGGGTAAGCAACCTGGGCTCTTTTATGACTCGGAGACTTCAACTCCCAGAATTCCTCAGTCAGCCATTTTGATGAAACCGCGGCCTTGGATCCCAACCAGGGGTCTTCATACTTGGCCCTTTTATGACTCAGGGACTTCAACTCCCAGAATTCCTCAGTCGGCCATTTTGATGAAGTTAACACACACTTTCTACAAAACGGACAGATGATGCTACTGGTCTAAAAGCAGGGGTAAGCAACCTGGGCTCTTTTATTACTCGGAGACTTCAACTCCCAGAATTCCTGAGCTGGCTCAGGAATTCTGGGAGTTGGAGTCCCCGAGTCATAAAAGAGCCCAGGTTGCCTACCCTTGCAGTCTGGAGACTTTCCTGTTGCCTTCTCATTTGACAACTCCTAACGGTTCAAGTAACAAAAGATTTCTCCCCCCCACCCCCCAAAAAATGCCTCTACCCATTTCTCTTGCCACCTAAATGTCACCCCATCCCCTCCTCCTCACACACACACCCAATAAAGCCACTTTCCTCCTCCCAGACATATGGAGGAGATGGGCGATCGATCCCGTTTTGATTCTTTTCCCTTGGATTTTGGAGATACTGGTTTTTTTAAACATCTTACCTTGGGAACACGTCCCCGACTCTCGTATAAGCTTTTGTGGCTTTCTCAACCCACCTTTACAGACAGGTGGAAAGAGGGAGCTTAGCTGGGCCTGTAACTCTGACTTTTAAGATCAGTCCAATCCTTACGGACAACAAATCAAGCTTCCATTTACCTGGCTATTTCTCAGAAACTAGCAGGGGAGTACAGCTAGTCTTTGCTTTACAATTCATTCCGAGTGGCCACGCACCAAAGTTACAACGGGCATTGGGGGGCAAAAAAAAGTGACTTATGACCGTTTTTCACACTTAACAACCACTGCAGCATCCCTAAAGGTCAACGGGATTTTAAATTCAGATAGTTGTTAAAGCGACTCGTATTTATGACGGCCGCAGCCTCCCCGGGGTCACGGTGACCCCCTTTTGCGACCTTCTGACAAGCCAAGTCGATGAGGGTAAGCTGGATTTGCTTCACAGCCGCGTTACCGAACTGCCGTGTTTCACTGAACAACATGGCAAGAAAGGTCGTAAAAAGGGGCAAAGCTCACTTATCAACTTAGCGAGTTGTCCGTAAGTGAGACAGAAATTTGGGGCTCAGTTGCGATCGTAAGGCGAGGACTACCTGTACTTCATTCTTCCTAGGACTACTCCGACCGCTAACTTTGTTTCCATGCTGAAAACGGGTCCATCCAAGTGGGCGGAACTTGGACCAACAGAACGTGCGTTCTAGAAGGTTCCTACTACAAAGCAGCCAAAACAAGCGCCCTGTCTTTCTCAAGGGAGGCTGTCCCAATAGCCAGGGGTTTAATTGTTTTCCTTCAACAAAAAAAGCTCACAATATCAACTGTGTGATCATTAAAGTTTCATTTGTACATTAATCAAAGCATTAAAGTGGAACTACATGGACTCTTAGGTCCCCCAGAGAATCCCAGCTGCTGGCTGGCCACCTCCCGGATTTCTGGGCATTGTGAAATTACTCTGCCATTTTAGGCATTGTGAAGTAACTGCTATATTACTTTTTGCAGTAATTCCTCCACACTAAACCCAGCCACTCCTTCAGAATCCCCTTAGTATTTGTGTGCATGCGTGTGTGTGTTTTTTTTGGGGGGAGAATCACTATAGCCTTAAATGAAAGCTCAAAATTTTCTGGAACCAACCATCAACTTTAAAATTCCACTGTCAGAGGAATTTGGGCTACCAAGGAGACCCAGCAGAGAGACCAAGAGATGATACAGACAAGAACAGCAGAAGGATTATGTGGAGAGAAAAAAAAATGAAGGGCAAAATCCAAGACTTAAAAAAAAAAAGCTTCAGGACATTTTTAATCAAATGCAACACGAAAACTTGGTGGCGCTTCTCAAAATTCGCCTCTAGCCACCAAGTGTGTGTGATTTTTGTGGCCTCTCCCTTCCTCTTGAATTAGGTCACACGAAGACCCTTAAGAGCTAAAGGAAGGACAATTTGGCCTTGCTGGGAGGTTGCCCCTGATCCCTTCTGAGAAGATTTCCAGAAATGACACGCCAGCGCCTTTCGCTCGGAAGGCTCTTCTCATCCTCACCCTCCAAGGGACCATTTTGTTCTCAGTAGGTACCCCTAAACCTTCTCCTTCCTGGCTAGACTCCCGCTCAAACAAAGCAGAGGCAACCTGGGCTCTTTTATGACTTGTGGACTTCAACTCCCAGAATTCCTGAGCCAGCTATGCTGAGGGAAAAGGGAGAGGTTTCTGGGAGTTGAAGTCCACGAGTCATAAAAGAGCCATGGCTGCCTACCGCTGGGTTAGGGGAGGCTGGGACACCATGAAAAACTGCTGCTGCAGTACATTATTTTGGAGACTGGAAAAAAGAGGTGAGCTTCAGGGAATGACTGGGATGAAGAAGGAAACAAGTTCTGAGCGAGGCTCAAAGAAGCGGCCTAGAGCGGAGCATCAAAAAAATTGCTGCCGCGGAACACGGAGGAGACGATTTTGCCCGTCGAGTTGATGGTGCCCTCGCTGTCCGAGCTGGATTCGGAGTCACTGCTTCCTGAGTAAGCCCCAAGACCGGGCAGGATGCCGATGCACACGGCGGCCGAGGGGCAGTGGAGGGTAGCGCCGCTCATGGTGCTGCTGCCCCGTGGAACGCAAGATGGTTTCTCTGAAAGAGAAGAAAAAGGGCCGTGGAAATGCAGGGCTTGGGCTGGCAGGCCTCATTCCCAGTTTCCTTTGAAGAGGGAGCGTCACTGAGGACAGGAGCAAAATGGGCGTTTAGCCCCTTCATCCAGCGTTCCTCAGCTGTGGCAACTTCAAGACGTGTGGACTTCAACTCCCAGAACTTCTCCAAGAGTAAGAATTCCCACTGCTGGCTGGGGAATTCTGGGAGTTGAAAGTCCACACGTCTTAAAAAGTTGCCAAAGTTGAGAAACAATGTTCTAATCTCTGGAGGCTCTGCCTCAGGTCCCCCTAGTCCTTGACTTACAACTGGTCTCTTGGGGACTGCTCAAAGTTATGATGGACCCGGAAAAGGGGATTTATGACTCAGATCTGAAGTTCCAACGCTTGCCCACCTCTGGTCATGTGATTGCACTTCAGGTCTTGGTATAAGGATGCATTTATGGTGTCCGGTGGTCACATGACTCGGTGTTTCGTGATGGTTTTGCTGAAAAATCATCACTTCTAGTTTTACAGCCAAGCCGCACCATAGTAAACAGTGAGTCTACTTAACAACCACAGGGGTCACTTAATCACTGGCATGAAAACAGTCATAAACTTTGGCCAGTCACATGACCTGTGTTTACAACCTATTTTATGATTGTTATGGGCAGGCTCCATAACAGTAGTAAGGACTACCTGTATTCCAAACTCAGTTCTGAATTGAAATAATTACGGTTGCTGAAAAGCTCTTCCACAACTATCTCAGTATTTGCACATTGCTCTGAGATGGCTACGTGAGCAAGATATTCGTGGAATTAAGAGTGAAAAAAATACAAAAAACCCAAATGATAATGTAAGAGCTATTAGGTCCATTAAAATTGCTTAAAATTCATGACTTGCAATGCCCTCTACTTTTCATTTGCCGGAGCTGTCTGCAAAGAGCAAGAAATCTGGATAAATGCCACTGCAGATCTATCAAAATGATCTTTGGATAATTTGATCTGGCAATCGAAAGATGAATCACATCTTTTGACATTTCAATAAACATTCCTATCTACAATGCTGTCATATCAGCCTTTTGGCCGTGGTGAACGTTGAAAAGATAAATTTAGGGCCCTGTAAATGGTCCAATGGATTGGAGACCTGATTGCACTTGTCATCTATGAAAAGATTGTCTACAGAGGTAGACTTTGTAGAGGTAGACAAGTATAATGAAATATGGGATCCACTTATACCGAAAATGGTAGGTTAAAATAAAAAAGATAGTTGTACGAATGTATCAGAAATTTATACAAACATATTGAATAATATTTGCATTAGACAAGTATACATAGAATTGCAATAGAATTGTAATAATGACATATCTTTTTCATCATATTTTTTTGTCATAGCAGGGTCAGAACTGACTAGTTCTTGGATAGGCCACAATCAGCAAAATTGGGGATGGTAGGCTAGGCTTTTTTGTCAGTTGCGAAGTTATGTCCGACACATCACAACCCTATGGACAACGTTCCTCCAGGCCTTCCTGTCCTCTACCATCTTCTGGAGTCCATTTAGGCTCTCGCCTCCTGCTTCAGTGACTCCGTCCAGCCACCTCCTTCTCTGTCGTCCCCTTCTTCTCTTGCCCTCAACCTTTCCCAGCATTAGGCTCTTCTCCAGTGAGTCCTTCCTTCTCCTTAGGTGGCCTTCTCATTAGGCTAGGCTAGCAAATTGGAAAACATCTTATCTTGGAAGAAGCTGGTGGCAACTAACTTTTGCATTCCTGCCATGGACAGAGCCGATCCCTCACATGTGCTCACTCTGCTGCTGCTTCTCCTTGAAGAAATCCTGAGTCCCTCCCCTTACACAGCAATGCTCCTCTACTGCTCCTCCAGAGCGTCGAGCCTTCCAAAGGTAATTTGTGAAAGCAGGATGGAGCTAACCATGCAAAACTCTCGAGCACGTAAGACACAACGCATTCAAATACACACCTGGAACTTTATCATCGTCGGGATCCGGGTCCAGTTTCAATCTTTTGACACTGTTAGCACCTTCAGAGCTGTAAAGAGATACAAACCCAAATCCAAAGAGCAGAACTTAAAAATTAGTTTGTTGATGGAAAACAGGCAAGCGGAAAGATATAATCAGAGGCAGACCTCAGGCTAACATTACCACAGCTGGTTCAGATGCCACAACTGGCTGAACCTGTACACCTTACCTCCCTAAACTGTGAATTACAAACTACAAGGCAATGGTCACCTGGCATAGTAAAGCAAAGATTTTTTTAAGAAAATATGCTTTTAAGAATGGAGAACAGAGGTAGCTCAGAACTGAATAGTCGTGGGCTTTGTCTGAATTTAGCTTTCTTCTCGCAAGTGTTTCATTACCAGACTAGAGAACATCATCAGTGAATCTCATGCTGTTACTAGCCTGATAATGAACCATCATAGGAAGAGAAACAGAAGGAGGCTGCTCTTATGGCTTATCCCAGGACAAGACTATCTTTGCAAATCAGCACTTGAGAGAACATGCTAGGACACACCTTAACAAATGGCTGTAGAATAACAGAGTTGGAAGGGACCTTGGAGGTCTTCTAGTCCAGCCTCCCACTCAACCAGGAGGACTTATACCGTCTCAGACAAGTGACTGTCTAGCCTCTTCTTAAAAACCTCCGGTGATGGAGCGCTCACGATTTCTGGAGGCAAAGCTGTTCCACTAGTTAATTGTCCTCACTGTTGACAAATTTGTCCTGAATTCTAGGTTGCTTCTCTCCTTGATACTATGAAGAAAGTTGGATTGTTCACACGTTGGATAGCCTTCCTCCACATCATGCTCTCCTGTGACCCACTACAAATCACAAATGCCAATGTAGGAGTTGGCTTCCTACCACCTGGTCCAGATTCTTCATTGGGCACTGCCATCCCTTAGTGGAGGCTTTTGAAAAAGAGACTGTCCGAAATGGCCTGAGCAGAGGGTTGGACTAGAAGACCTCCAAGGTCCCTTCTAAACCGGTCGTTTTATTATCCCAGCTCACCCCTTCTTTCTCCTGATCAGGTAAGCATTCCATAAACCTGCCTCTGAGGCTTCTGGGAAAGGCCCAAAGGAAAAACTGAGGATTAGTGCTCCACAGCATGTCACTACTGACCTTCACAATCTAAGAATAGCGAAGAGGGAGAGTGGAGCCTGTTAGGTACATGTCAAGTCTGTCAGCACTTAGCATAGCCTCAGGGCGCCAACCTATGGCTACCCTCAAGGCAAGGATCCATCATCCGCTGATTTTATGGCTCTCAAGTAGTTCTCAACTTACAGCTATAACTGATGCCCCAATTTCCGATGCTAAGCAAGACAGTTGTCGAGTGAATTCTGCCCAGTTTTATGACCTTGCTTGCCACAATGTTAAATGAACCACTGCAGATTAGTAACATGGTTGTTAAGGGAATCTGGCTTCCCCCATTTGACTTTGTTTGTCAGAAGGTCGCCAAAGGGGATCACGTGACCCCGGGACACTGCAACCATCTTAAATGTGAGTCAGTTGCCAAGCGTCTGAATTTTGATCATGTGATCATGGGGGATGCTGCAAGGGTCCTAAGTGTGAAAAATAGTTCTAGAAAAAGAGATTGATTTCGTCCAACTGCAACACAATCTGGAATCTAGTTAGTTTTTCTGCATGGGAGAAGTCCAAAGACTTGCATTCTTTTCTTACTGCTGCGCTCTGAGCCTCGGGGGCAAAACTACCCAGCTGCAAAACGTACCTTCTGTGTTTCACAGCTCCTGCTAGTAGCTTGGCCTGAGAGAATTTGTTCTTGTTTTCCGATTTTACCGAGAGTTTCTTGTCCACCTCCTTCTTCAAGTCAGCACTAGCTCCAACTTTTGACAAAGTGCTGTGAACTCAAAAGTTAAGGAGAAAAAGAATGCAGTGGGGGAAGCACAGAAGACACGCAACGAAGAGCAGTTGTGCTATGGCTGTACAGTACCGTATAGCAGCGTTTGCAGTTTCACAAGCGTTTTAACCAGCAGATTTGTTTTCTTACATCTTCGCTATTACAGTTAGCATTTGGTTCTGGCATACACAAAGAGAGCACTGTGCGTAAAAATATGCGTAAGCTAACTTTACTGGATTGGCTTTCCTGAAAGCATAAAGTGAAGAGGACTGAAACAATGACCTATTCAACTAAAGGAAGAAAACTTGCACGTGGCACACCAAATCCTTTCAAGTTAGCCACCTACTGAGCTACATAACTTGGTCTAATATTAGAGTTCATACAAAGAGCTTCTTCTTAAAATCAAATAAGAATTAGATTCAAATTTCACACTTCCTAGTTTTTAGCCCAGCTAAGGCTAATGCTATGTATGTGCATGTGTGCATCTCTCTCTATGTATCTAGAATAGACATCTAGATGTCTAGAAAGTAGAGCTAGGTAGAGATATCTAGACAGATAGATAATCTCTGCCACAACAAATTCAGATTCATATAATGACTAGCTTGGAGCTCCGCTAAGTTAGCTCTCTAGTGCCACCAGCTGAATGTCAGACTGGCACTGGCATGTTTTTCAATAACCACAAACTGGGCAGAACCTTTATTGAAAATTCATAATGGTGGAAATCGTGGAAAATTGGTGACTGCAAACTGAATATATTAATTAGTGGGAAGCCTCACCAGCTTCAACTGTCTCCCTAGTATTCAGATAAAGAAAGTGGGTTGGTAATTCTTGACTTACGACGGTACTAGATCCTGCCCATCGCGGTCATTAAGTCATGATGGCTGTAATGCGAGATAGCCATGTGACTGACCTGTTTTTAACCTTTGGTGTGTCAGTTCCAAACTGAACATGGAGGTCACAAAGCGAACTCACGGGTTTGCTATGGGCTGTTTTTTGCCAAAAATGAAAAATAAATGCCAAGCTTTCAACAAAAATATCATAGGTGGCAGTCATGTGACTGTAGGATACTGCAAAGGGCCATAATTGTAGAGCAGTTCCCGAGGGCCCAACATGCAGTCACGTGACGGGGGGGGGGGGCGGGTTTGTGGGGGAGCTGTTGGAATTTTGAAACTGGGTTGTGAGGAACTTCGGGAAGACCCATGTAACTTCAAATGATCATTGAGCAGCTGGTTATAAGGAGAACCTGCACATTTTTATTTTTGCTTTCCTTGATGGATTTCACACCATTCCGGAGTGAAATTAGTGACCCTGATAACCATGTTAAAGTTACAAGATCAAACCATGTTTCCCCTCATCATGGCAAAGAGGGGAACACCTTGGAGAGGCTTCCTAGCAATTCTCCAACAGATCCATAATGGAAATATAGTCCTCGACAAACAACAGTTCATTTAGTGACCGTTCAAAGTTACAAGGGCGCTGGGAAAAAAGTGGCTTATGGCCATTTTTCAGTTACCACCTTTGTAGCGTTCCCCATGGTCATGTGATCAAAAGGTGGATGCTTGGCAACGGGTTCATACTTAGGACCGTTGCTGTGTCCCGGGGTCATGTGGTCACCCTTTTGCAACCTTCTGACAAGCCAAGTCAAGCGGGAAGCCAGATTCACTTAACAACCGGGTTGCAGTGATTCATCAAGCAAACTGTGGCAAGAAAGGGCGTAAAATGGGGCAAAAGTCACTTAACAAATGTTTCATTTAACAACATAAATTCTGGGCTCAGTTGTGGTTGTAACGCGAGAACTACCCTCACTTCCAGTGCAATCATGAGCAATTGGGTAGGGAAGAGATTCATCTCTCTCTCTCCCTCTCCCTCTCCCAAACATACACACACACACACACACACACACCAAGACAACCTAAAATGTTTGCTGGGCAAATACGGAACAAATAGCACTTCTTTTTCCTGGACCAGTGATGGGGAACCTTTCAGAGACCGAGTGCCCAAACTGCAACCCAAAACCCACTTATTTATCGCCGGGTGCCAGGTGGGCATGGCCTACTGAGTGGGTGTGGCTGTGGTCATGGAAGATTGGGTGGGTGTGGCCAAGGTGGGTATGGTTACCTCAATGTCGCTCTTGGGGAGGGACACCTGTGGGGGGCAGCTGGTTGAAGAGGGACAGTTGCCACCTTCGAGGCATGGCGCAGGTGCCCACGGGAAGGGCTCTGAGTGCCGCCTCTGGCACCCGTGCCATAAATTCACCACCACTGTCCTAGACGCTACACGGACATGCAGAGCCCACAGAGCAGGAACTGGTAAGTCACAGATGGAAACTGGAAACGACTAAGCAATCAAAAGCTAAAGGGGGAAATCGTGGAAAATTTCGAGCAGAGCCTCCGTCAATCCAGCCCGACCAGCCAACACGCAGCTTAGCCATTCAGAAGCAGCATCCGGCAAAGGCCGGCAAGATGTGTGCTCCAAGCAGCTCGAAAATGAGATCGAGGCTTCCCAGAACCCTCCCAAGAGGAAGGAGGACCATCCCTGCGGGGTCAAGGATATCCGGTACTCGTTCAGCTCCTTGAGGTCTTCTTCATGACGCTGCTTTTCTATCAGGGCTTGCTGCCGAGAAACTTCATCGAGAAACTTGGATTCATCTTCATCCAGCCCCCTCACCATATTTTCTGTAGAGAAGAAGCCAAGGTTACCCCCAAGAGTGTGATAAACCCACAAAAGTGGCTACAGCATCTCTGCCATCCCATTCCACCACCACCTTGCTCATTTCGGCATGTTTGTATTCCATCAGTTAGGAAGATATGGGATGGCCTGTTTGAGGGTCTTCAGTGCAATGGACAGCATTTTAGTTTGGACTCCATTTCAAACTTAACAAACTCCGTTTCTGAAGGACTCCAGAGAACCAATGTAACTTATTGTATGTCATTTCTGTGAATTTACTTGAGTAAACGTACGTCACTTGTCTGACTCTGCAGTTGCATTAATTATGGAAATGTCATAAATCTGCTTTAAGGGACCTCTGGTTCCATCAGACACCCCCCCTCCCCTTCCACAATTCAAGGTTTTTATTGAAGATGACTGAA
This sequence comes from Daboia siamensis, assembly GCA_024449315.1. Classification (NCBI taxonomy): domain Eukaryota; kingdom Metazoa; phylum Chordata; class Lepidosauria; order Squamata; family Viperidae; genus Daboia; species Daboia siamensis. Next base: position 298,890 of record JAKJMR010018296.1, read on the forward strand.
AAAAGGCTGAACCCCCATCCTGGCTGATGCTCTCACAGTAAGTACACATTGATGTTTGCCTGTTCTGTTGCCATTTAATCTGCTTTCAAGATCCAAATTTTCCAAGAATGTGGAAGTTCTTCTTTTTGTAAACACTACAGCTTCCTATATACAGGAATATTTATTTGGCCTAAGGAGCACTTACACACCACACCTCCGATCTGAAGCAGCCCAGAAACAGGTTTCATTATATTAGGGCCAATCCATATTTAGTGCAATACTGATTAACTAGCTTGCATACCATAAAAATCAGAAACCTTCGTTTATAAAACCCATTGGCCAGGGTAATGCAACATGCTAAGGCAAAATCAAACCACCTTTACTTCTTGCCACAATGTGTGAGCCAGTCAGAATGCAGAAAGAGGAAAACAGTAACTATAGGAAAACGGATGCCACCCTGAACTAAAATTTCTCACTATGAAATTTGGGGGTTCATTCAATAATCTGGGTTCTGAGATTAAAGGCCACTGAAGATACAAAGCTTGATCTTAACCCAAAGGCTGGGAAATAAAAAAAAGTTCCCAAGTATCTTTATAATCTCTTTTTACTTGTAAAGTTTTATTGGTTTATAATTACAATCGAAATACAAAGTAAATAGCGGGAAAGATGGGGAAAGGAAAAGGGGGTAGAGAAGTGGGGTAAGGGAGAAAAAAAGGGGGGGGAAAGGCAATGACTTCCTTTGGTGCAATAGAGCAGACATGTCAAACACAAGGCCCGGGGGCCAGATCCGGCCCGCGAAGTGGTTTCATGCAGCCCCCGAAGCCATCCTGGAAAGAGTGAGGGAACGGCCCCCACTGCCTTGGCCCTGGCCCAGAGACCCTCCTCCTGCCAGAGACCCTCAGATCTGTCCCACTCCTGCCCAGGCCCCCATAGGCACCCTTGATGCGAACGATGTAGAGCTGGCCACGCCCACCCAGTAGGCCATATGTACTCTAGCCACGCCCACCCAGCAGGACATGCCCACCCTGGCCACACCCACCCGGTCCCTTGAGGGCAACCGCAATGCTGATGTGGCCCTCAATGAAATTGAGTTTGACACCCCTGCAATACAGTATCAACTTCAAACCTCAACTTATTACTTCTACAAAATGATATAAATAGCCATTTCAACACCACCAAATCTATCTAATTGGTAAAGCCCACAATCAAAAAATTTCATTTTTCTTCACCTCAAGCACAAAATCTAGAAGCAGTTTCCACATGGCAATAAAAGTATTAGTGTTTTTTTATTTTTATTCCATTTATATCCTGTCCTTCTCTGAAGACTCAGGGCGGCTTACAAGCTTAGCAGTAGCCTTCATTCTATGTATATGCCTGCTTGTTAGGGCTTTCACACACACCCCAAGCGGCATTATTACAAAGTCAGCTTATTGCCCCCAACAATCTGGGTCCTCATTTTACCTACCTCGGAAGGATGGAAGGCTGAGTCAACCTTGAGCCTGGGGGGATGCGAACCTGCACTAACTGCAGGCAGCTGGTGTTACTTAAGGAGGCATTAGTCCTCTGCTCCACCAAGGCCCAATTTTTATTCTTTAACCAGTATAGACAGTTTAGCCATCTCTGCTAGCTCCATCATTTTTTGGTAACCATTCCTTCATTGTAGAAATCTTTTACCTTTGTAATCTTAAGGATGAGAAGTATTAAGAAAACAGAATGGGTGTGTATTATATGAAGTTCTAGTTTTAGTCAGCCAACTACACAACCTTGAAAACAGCCTATGCCTGCAGACCAGGTGATGCTTTTACGTACCAAGATAACAAAATACAAGAGAGGTGGTGGTGAAGAAGCACAACAGGCAGATAAACCAATTACTTGAAATGCACCAATGAACTCTTTCAACCCAAACCAAGGCAACTGTGGCTCAGCACAATGTAAAACCACTCCTTTCCAAAAGCCAATGGTTCCATGCCGGAATGGAGGACATAAAAAAGGGTTGGTCTAAGGATGTTACATCTCACAACTGTGCGCACCATCCTTACCTGACAGGCTGTTGCCAGCCAGCAGAAACAAGCTACAGCGGCGTTTCTTAACTTTAGCAACTTTTAAGACATGTGGGCTGGACAATTCTGGGAATTGGTCTATACACTTTAAAGCTGCCAAAACAGGGAAAAGGTTGAGCAGCTCTGACATAAAGCTTCAGCTAGGCAAGAAAGAACAGGAGGTTAACAAGCGCTGCCAGATGGAAAGATAAAAACACAAATCTTTTTCTCTGGAGACCATTTCCCCCATTGTCCACCGACACAGAATAAATCTGCAACTAAACCTGCAACTTTTGAAGCCAAGAAGAAAAGCTGGCAGCTATGCCAAGCTTCACGCTGCAATCCTTTCCCCTTTCCTCTGCAGAGGTGGACAGACTGGTTCCTGGATTCCAGCAGGAGCCAAGAATCCAGCTGTGCTACCTTGGCACAACTGTAAGAGGGTTGCAGGGCTTTCTCCGTAAGGAAGCGTATCAGGAAAGACAGGAGCTTTCTTCAAGTATACTCTTCCAGGGAGATAAGAAAGAAGAAGAAAAAAAGGGGTCAGATCTCCGTGCAACAGAATTTCAGAGATGCTCAGCGGAACTTACTGAATTTGAACTGCTCTTCAAATTCCTGCTGCTTCTTGTCCTTCTGCTCTTGAAGCCTTTCATAGAGAGATCGGGGGTCGTACACTTCTTCAGGACATTCTAGAAGAAGAAGAAGGAGAAGGATTTCTTAAAGTCAGTATCCAGGAATTGCTCCAATGGAAACAATTGCTCCTGCCTTAAAGCACACCTCACTTTTTTATGTTAGGAAAAGAACTGACGCCTGTAAACCTCAATCTGTTGATTCCAGATGCGACTGAGGAGTTTGTAATTGTGATCAGTGAAGTTAATGCACACTTTCTACAAAACTGACAGATGATGCTACTGGTCTAAAAAAGCAGGAGTAGGGAACCTTGGCTCTTTTATGACTTGTGGACTTCAACTCCCAGAATTCTGGGAGTTGAAGTCCACGAGTCATAAAAGAGCCAAGGTTGCCTGCCCCTGGTCTAAAGTCAAAGTAGCTGTAATACAACACTCCATTACACATTCATTAATGAGCTGTAGATCAAAAAGTTCCCAACTCAGGTTTTTGTTATAATTTGCTAGGAGCTTTGGGAAAACCATTAGTCTCCCTCTATCCTGGCATATCATGACTTGTTTCCCATGTTAAAAAAAACCCTCAAACCCACAGAAATACTAAAAATGCCAAAAGTTAATAGCTGAGTATGTGAATTCTCCTCTGTCCTCTTCCTAACACTCGTGTGCTCAGGAAGATTAGAACAAAGAACACAGAATAACAGAGTTGGACAGAACCTTGGAGGTCTTCTATTCCAACCCACTGCTTGAACAGGAGATCCTATGCCATTTCAGACAAATGGCTATCCAGTCTCTTCTTAAAAGCCACCAGTGATGGGAGCACCCACAACTTCTAAAGGCAAGTTGTTCCACTGGGTAATTGTTTTGTCAGGAAATTTCTCCTTGGTTCTAAGTTGCTTCTCTCCTTGATTAGTTTCCACCCATTGCTTCTGCCTTCTGGTGCTTTGGAGAATAAGTTGACCCCTTCTACTTTGTGGCAGCCCCTCAAATATTGGAAGACTGTTATCTGTACTGCATTACTATACAAGCTTTCTTACTTGGCTTCTTCTTCCAGTTAAATAAATAGCTAGAAATATTTTCAGGATGACATTGAACTGGTTTATATGTTTCATCTTGGTTAGTACTCATAACTTTGCTCAACTCTCCTTCCAGTTAGGCCTTGTACATAGCCAGTACTTGGTTGAATGTGCCTTAGATCTGCACTGAACCTGGCTTGGGACTGTGACTCTTTAGATCAGGGGTGTCAAACTGCCGGCCCGCGGGCCGGAGCGTCACGGAGAAGCCGCGCCCATCCCATTGCCGGCAATGGGAAAAAGTTCCGATACGTCGCGCGACGTCACGTGACGTCGCAAGTTTGACATGTCTGCTTTAGATAATCCCCCAACTGATAGTCAAATACCTTTGGGGTCTTCAGGTTTCCGAACCTTCTCCCATTCCTCTTGTCTTCGCTTGCGACGTTCTTCTAACTCAGCTTCCGAGACAAATCTTTTGTTAATTACAAGGTCCGCACTGCTTTCTCCACCTTCCATTCTGGAGCAGACTATGCACAGAAAAGAGTTAGAAACAGGCCTGTACCTATAAACTGTGCTTTCTGGCCTAAAATGGTCAGGTTTTGCCTTGTATCTTGACTGAATGACACAGATCTAGCACTTTGCAAGTGTAATCATTTGCCCACCAAACAGACAATGAAAGCTGCGGGCACAAAGGACATGTCAGACGTCAATCAAGTCAAAAAATTGCAAATAGCCATGGAGATATTTGAAGTACACTAAAGAATAAGAATAATTTTCTCCTTTCTTCAATCTCCTGTTGGCATTTGAAAAACAGATTTCCCACTAACTAAATTTGACTTTTAAGGTTCTTTTCACTGACTACAGATAAAGGCTTCAAAAATAAAGAATATCTGGCCCTGTTGGAAAAGGGAAGGTTAGATCCACTTGAATTCTCAACAAACTATAAATTATTTCAAAGATCTTTTTATGCTTAAGATCTGGGTAAAAAAAATGGCTGGACAAAGAATACAATTATTTCTGCCCTTACTACTCATAAATTTTAGGATTATACAGATTTATCACTAGTAACAAAGAGGGAGGCAGCAATATACACTATTTTTCAGAAAAAAATATTCCCTCTATTAAACCTAAGCAAGCCTCAACATACACCATCAGAAGAATTAAATTTAATCAGAGCTCTTCTGTGAAACTCAAATCAACTGACATAGAACCATGAAGGTGGCGGCTGTGATAGGGATACTATTTAATATGAATAAATAAAAACTCATGTTTTAAGAGGATTCACTACCTGGGCAGTATCGGTATAGTTTTAAGTGAATCCAGCTTGCCCTACTGACTTTGCTTGTTAGGTTATAAATCTCAATCACATGGAGATGCAACTATCATAAATACACACCACTTGCCAAGGGTCCAAATTTTGATGATGTGACCCTGGGGATGCTGCAATGGTCATAGGTCACTTTTTTCAGTGCTCTTGAAACTCTGAAAGCTCACTAAATGAATGGTTGTAAGTCAAGGACTATCTGTATTCCAGAGCGATTTTTTTTTCTTTTTGGTAACAAACTGTCCCCAAACTGCAGAAGCTTAAAAGGCTAATAAATAAGTCCAGAGGTGTAATGCACCCATGTGGCACACAACAATACTGCTTACTACAATGGAGGAAGATTGAGGAAAGTAGATCAGGCCGAGCAACTAATACCAGGGAATCAGAAGGCTTAGCTTGTCCTTTCAATAGATTAATGGAAGCTGTGAACTTGTCTCAGCAACAATACTGGTGGTCCTCGACTTACGACAATTGAGCCCAGAGTTTCTATTGCTAACCAAAACACTTAAGTGAATTTTGCCCCATTTTGCAACCTTTCTTGCAACAGTTAAGCGAATCATTCCTGCTATTAAGTTAGTAACCCGGTTGTTAAGTCAATCTGGCTTCCCCACTGACTTTGCTTATGCGAAGGTCGCCAAAGGGGATTACGTGACCCCGGGACTCTGCAGCCGTCATAAACCTGAATCAATTGCCAAGTATCTGAATTTTGATCTCAGGGAGATGCAGCGACAGTCATAAGTGTGAAAAATGGCTTTTTTCAGTGCGGTTGTAACTCTGAACGGTCACTAAATGAAGCGTTGTAAGTCTAGGACTAGCTGCACAGAAGAAGGGCTCTCCCTGAAATCTCCTGGGATGGTTTCCGAGTTTCCTGGTGGTCTCCCATCCTATTCCTGTCCGGGCTGTGCTCAAGGTCGTTACAAAGAACCCCAAAGGGCTTTGGATCCTGGAGATATAAGCACTCCAATAGCCTCCAACGAGCCCGGGGGGCTGGGGATGATGGGAGCGGGAATCCGGAGGGCACCATTTTGGGAAGCCTGCGGTTTGCATGAACGACAGGTAAACCTGACCACAATAAGGAGTTCAAACTCGTCTGTCGCCGGATCCTCAACGTCTCCGGCGTTGAGGTCGATTCGAATCACGTTTTGTTCCTCACGGGCAGAACCGGACCATCTTGCTCCTGACGCGACCCCTTCCCCCGCGCCTCTCCTCCGAAGCCCAGCCACTCTCAGGTCAAAGGACGCCCCTCAGCACCCACCCCGCCGCCATGGGCCGTTCAGACGACCAATTCTCTCCCGCAAACCCACCTCACGGCCAGAGGCCCGGCGTCTCCGAGGACACGCCTGCCGACCCGCCGCACTTCCGGCCCGCCTCTTCCGGCCCGCTCTTTAGGCCGCCCGACGAACCACAGTCCAGCCTGGCGGCCGGCCGGCCAATAAGAGAAAAACAAAAGGATTGGTGACAGGTGGGCGGGGTTACGGCCAGCCAGCCCTCAAAGCCGCAGAGAAGGTTGCCTCTTCCTCCTCCCACAGAGTCCGTCAATCAAATGAAAGGGAGAAACGATTGGCTCGGCCTCACTCTAGTTTGGAGTGGGCGGGCCTGAGGAACGGGGCTCAGAGAGAGAGAGAGAGAGAGACAGAGAGAGGGAAGAAAGGGGCGCGGCTCGGTTGCTCGGAGATGCGGCGCTGAGGAGGGGGCGGGGCCGCCGGGCGCGCGCTCCCTGACTCGCTCGTGCGCAGGCGCGCGCTGAAGGCGGGTGCGCCGGGCCTTTCCGCCTGGCCGCTGCTGAGGAGAAGCAATGGCGCGAAGAAGCGGGAGCGCTGCCGCCGCCGCCGCCGCCGCCGCCGCCGCCGCCGCCGCCGCTTCTGTCGGGCCGCTGGCTTGAGGCCCTGAGGCGAAGCCGGGCTCCATCGCCATCCCTGGACACCGGGCCGCGCCCGCCAGGAGCCCCGCCGAGCGGTTGGCGGAGGGGGCGAGGAGGAAAGCGCCGCCGCGTAGAGAAGGGAGGACCCCGCCTGAGGCGTCTTCGTCTGGGCAGCCCTCGGAGCCCTCCGGGGAGGTGAGGAGGCGCGCCCGGCTGACTCCTGGAAGGAGGTATTTCCCCCCCCCTTCCCCGTTCACACATTCGCGCGGACCCGTGTCGCCGCACGCTTCATTGTTCCGCCAGCCTCCTTGTAGGCAGCCTGGCCGCTCTTGCACACCCTTTCCCGGAGGGTCGTGTTGACGCTCCTGGTCTGCGCAGGGGAGGACTCTCTCTGCAGGCTCGCCCCCGACACGGCGTTTCCACTCACACGTGCAAAAGGTGTGTCTCTGTGTGTGTGGACGCGTTTGCCCGACCTCTGCCGCGTCCACAAATGCGGGCGGGGCGAATGGCCCGTTTGCGTGTAGGGTGCAGTGGGGAGGAGGAGGAGGAGGAGGTACTTAATCCGTGGATTTAAACCCATGCCCGCAGGTGGGGATGCGGATGGATGCATTTGCAGGGGCAACAATCGGGATGGATCCGAAGTGTTTTATTTATTAGCTGCCCCAATCCAGTAGAAAGGGACCAGTTGGTGTATGCACTGCTTTGTGTTCCAGTTCTCTCTCTCCAGCTTTCTGGCTGTTGGGTTTATACTGCTTTATACTGCTTCATTGGTAGCAATTGCCCTGAGGGATTCCAAGGTGGGTAGCTGTGTCAATAATTTAAATAAAATCATACATATTCATGTAATGCAGATTATAAACAAGGAAGGTGTGTGTGTGGGGGGGGAAATGGCATTTTACTCAAAACATCCATTCACATGTAAGACTGGGGTCTGGTACTCTGGTTTACCAAAATAAATAATATCCCTGGTAGGATTTTAAAGTGCACTAAAAGGTAAAGGTTCCCCCTCACATGCGTGCTAGTCGTTTCCAACTCTAGGGGCCGGTGCTCATCTCCGTTTCAAAGCCGAAGAGCCGGCGCTTCTCCGAGGACGTCTCCGTGGTCATGTGGCCGGCATGACTAGACGCCAAAGGCGCACCGAACGCTGTTACCTTCCCACCGGAGTGGTCCCTATTTTTCTACTTGCATTTTGATGTGCTTTCGAACTGCTAGCTTGGCAGAAGCTGGGACGAGTAACAGGCGCTCACTCTGTTACGCGGCACTTGGGATTTGACCCGCCAAAGTGCCGACCTTCTGATCGACAAGCTCAGCGTCCTAATCCACTGAGCCACCGCGTCCCTTTTAAAGTGCACTATACTGGCTTAAATTTTATTAGGGTGATGTATCTTTTTCTCTCTTATCTTTGGGAATCGGTTCCGGGCATCTTTCTTTTTTACAATAGTCTTTTCTCTTTATTGATTTGTTCTGCTTTGCCTCCTATTACTGTGGGTGCCTGTCTGTAGGCATGACTAAGTCTTCAGTGAATGCCATTTCCTCCTCACTTCAGCTGTATTCCCCTTCTCTAGAACAACCTTGCCTTGCCTTAATTGTCTTTTGTCCTCTCAGAAGTGGAACTAAAAAGAAAGTACAACAGAGGCAATACAGGTAGTCCGCAGCATATGACTGGTCACTTAGTGACTCTTAGAAGTTACCACAGATCCCAAGAAGGATTCAAAATTGGGGTGTGTGCGCGCACATGTCCTCCAGCCACATGGCTGCATTTTGGGTGCTCAGCAATCAGCTCGCATTTACAACCATTTGCAATGCCACAAGATCACATGACTGCAATTTATGCCATTTTTGCTGAAAGCTACCAAAAACGGTATAAATTGCCGTTTTTGTTAGCTTTTAGTTGCTGGCAAAGACCACTCCATAGCAAAAAAATGAGTTGACTTAGCAGTGGTGGCATTTGCCTGACAACCACCACAAGAAAGACAGTAAAATTGGGCACAGTCACATAATGGCCCACTTTACGACCAAAATTGTGTATTCAGTTATGGTTGTAAGTTGAGGACTACCTGTATGTAATTCTCTTGGTCTGTACTCATTGTACGATGTATTGACATAATGGTTCAGCATGAAGCCCGTGACTAAGGTGCTTATGAACCTGTACCCAGTACAACCTTGAATGTCGACCCATCCTAATCTTGGGAAGGAAGAAGTTCATTTCTGTGAGTCAAAGGTTTGGAAACCAGGAAAAACTGAAACGATGTGACATTGTACTGAAAGGAGAGCCAGAGTAAAAGAAAGTTTCACTGGAGGTAAACATCTGTTGGGAAGAACTGTGAATGTTAATGCCAAAAAAAATGGACAGAAGTGGAATGGTTGACTTTGCTCAATATTTTATTTTTATCACAAACTGGAGTCTCTCGGAGATTGACAACTGTTTCCTCTTTCTTCTTGACCAGTAATGCACAGATCACATGTGCTGCTGATAAGTGAGGAAAGAGAGGTTATTAAAAGCCCAAAGTACAAACTCAGTGAAATAGCTGCCTCTGTGTACTTCAGTGATTAGCTTTGTGTTTTTCTAGAATTGTAGGCGCCTCAGGATATAGATAATTCTGACTCTCTTCACGTTACTTTCAAAGCAGTAAAATGATCCATCTCTGTTGGGAGAGATTGTCCGTTGCTTCTTTTCTTGAGTTCCTGCCCTGGATTTGCTGTTCAAAATGGAGGGGAAAGTGCCACATAATGCTAAATTTCATATTCCAAATCTTTTATTGAGTTACTTTACACAGCATTCCTTCCAGAGTCTTCTTTGAGGGCTATGTTGGTGTTAATGGTTGGCACAAGCAATGGGTGAGGACATTTTTTCTTTATAGATACCTCTCTTTTTTGTCTTTTTTTTAATATATATAATCTCCCCCCGCCCCCCAGTAGTATGCTAAAGGGAAAGGAAAGATCTTACCAAAATTATCACTTGCATAAGAGTTTTAAAGAAATTGTGTACTTTCTGTCTAATCCTTCTAAAAGTTGTATCTTTACTTCCTGTATAATGTTTTCTTTCTCGTCTGACTGTTGCCCTGGTTTTTGGGGGATCTCAAGGGGTACGTGGCTCTTTGGACCCTAAGTCAACGTCAAGATGGAACTAGTGCCTCCTTAGAGGAGTTGTGTGTTTCCCTGGCTCCCAAGACAATAAGCATTTGAGTTAAAACACCAACAACATGCCCTTGTTTTACTTGGAACACTTCTTTGGCTTCAAATATGAAACACTGCACATTCCTAGATAGCTGCTTTACTTAAGGCTAGCAGAAGTGTCCTTCAAGGTTTTCTTGCAGTTTTGCACTTATCAGCTGGGCAGAAAAAAATAAAATAACCTGCATATAAAATGGTTGTTTTTGCATAGTTACAGGTCTTCTCGTGTTTGCAGAAAAATGGACAATAAATTAAAAGGATTTTTTTAAACATTAAAACTATTAACAAAAAGGGGAGGTTACTGGGTAGTTAATCTCAGAATAGAAGTTGTAACACTTATTTTGAAGTCATACCACTTCCAGTACCTGAACTCTTGAAATAGCCTGTTTTGAAATCAGAATATTTTGACCATTAAATGTTTTGCATGCCTGTATGTGAGATACTTTTTTCTTCAGATTTTTTTTCACTTTCCTCACACAGAATTGGTTCACCCTATTTGCTTATTGCTTATTGCTTAGCAATTTAATAAGGCAGAGTTGACTAGGATCTCACAATATTTAACAGAATTTAACAGAATAACAAAGTTGGAAGGGATTTTGGAGGTCTTCTAGTCCAACCCCCTGCTCAAGCAGGAAGCCCTATACCATTTCAGACAAATAGTTCTCCAGACCTTTCTTAAAAACCTCCAGTGTTGGAGCACCCGCAACGTGTTCCACTGCTTAATTGTTCTCACTGTCAGGAAATTTCTCCTTAGTTTCGGTTGCCTTTCGCCTTGATATGTTTCCATCCATTGTTACTTATCCTTCCTTCAAATGCTTTGGAGAAATAGATTAACCCCCTCTTCTTTGTGCCAGCCCCTTTGATTCTGCTGTCCTGTCACTCCTAGTCCTTTTCCTTAAACTAGACATATCCAATTCCTGCCACTATTCTTCACGTGTTCATCTCCAGTTCCCTATTAACTGTGCTAAACACAAACCAAAGAATTTACTTTATGATTTAGTATGATTTTTGGGTTTAGGGTTGGCTAGCCCTGTGTCCTAAAATAAAGGATTGGGAAGGCAAAGAAAAAGGTGATAATAGTTAAGTACATATACAAGATCCAAACACAAGGCTCCACGCAAAGCTCTATTTCAGTTTGAAACTGCAGATACCTCCCGTAATTCTCATGTGGATTATTACTTTTCTGTGTTCTAATAGCAAACTCACTAGCCCTATATCTAGTAAAAATAATGAAACACAGCTATCCAGTAGATTCCTGGTTACCTTACAGATGAGGGTGAACATTGTAGATTCAAACACAAAAATACCTCATCCATGCTGATTTATAAAGAACTTCGGCTATGAAGTTGAGTGTTTGGGAACTGGAAGCAATTTACTGGTCCCTGTTTTCCAATTGGACCTTTGTTTTTCCCCAGTTTTACAGATGGTACTGCTTGCTACTTTGAGAAAAGTGAAACGTTATAAGCAGTCTTGCTGTCTGGAGAACTAAAACTATCTTCTGCCCTTCAAGTTGGTGTTCGGGGCTTTATTTTCAGTTGAATGTGATGTAAGATTTGCTGCTCAGTACACTGAGACACAGTTTACCTGTCTGAGAATTTTTTTATGGCATTCCAACCATTCTTTCCACACATTTTGTCATAAGAAACTGGGCAGAGAATGGAGAATAGTTTTAAATACTCAGTGACAACATGGAAACAATTGTGGAATTCTCCTGGATTGCTCTTTGGTGATAAAAATTGAGCTGCTTTTTTGGGATTAGAAGAAAACTATCTCAAAATTCCCAGACTATTAGCTAAATTGGTAAATTGAAAAGCATTAGAACCTCATGACAACCCATTCCAAATGCTACCAAGAAAATGCATGGATGCTCTCATCAAGAGCTGAAGTTATAGAAAAGAAAGAGACGTGATGTTGAGAAAATCTATAAAGTATGGACTCAGATGAATAATCTTATAAGATCTCCAATTAATATTTTCTTATTTTTGTCTTATTTTTGTGTAAGGCCTGGCTGCTGTTCCATGTATACATATCTGATTAAAGTCAATGTCTGTGGTTTAGTATACTTGCTAGACTTGTACTGAAAAAAATGCTAGGAGTTTCCAGTAGTAATTGAAAGAAATAAAATGGTTACAGTCCTACAGCTTTTTTCAATAGGATCACGATGGCTGAGTGGCCTTGCTTCAGCATGTAAAATCTTACAAAATTTATAGTGTATATTTTTTATTTTTTACATTTATGTATCGTCCATGTTCCTCAAAGAGTGACTCTTTGTAAATACAATTTCATAGCCTCTGGAGCTGCGTAGTTTTTAATTACTAGAAGAAAAAGGGTGGGAATGCATCATTTTATCGTAGTCAGCATAGTATGATTATGAGCCACGTAGTTCTGTGGCTGTTGCATACAACTGTTCAACAGAGCAAAATGTGTCTTGAAAAACAAGGGTTCAAGAGGAAAAAAATCCAAAACATTTTATGGGAGAATATAGGCTTTTGTTTGGAGCAATTTTATGGGTAAAATTCATATCCATATTCTGATGTGGAATACGTTATCGTTCGAAAGACTGGTTCCTGGTCCTTCCAGCTGTTTGCAGGTGTTGCATTACAGGAGACTAACCATAAGCTGTTGTTTGGCTTCCTATGTGGTGTGAACACAGCCAGTTGTGACCTGTTCAATAAACTATGGCTAAGCAAACATTGCATGTTTGATAACAGTTGAATACATTTTACTGACTTTAGTTGTGGTTCAAATATGCCTTGAAAACCAGTCACACAGATGCTTAAAAATAGTACAGTTGTAGCTCATAAAATCTTTCCCCCCAATTTATCTTCAGAAAATGCCATATGCTCCCTTTATTTATCATGATGGAAACTGGAGTGGATGTGAATATATTAAATTGTGTGTTTTGTTTTAATGGTTCTTTGAAAGTGTTGGGTTGCTGTACAGTACAGTATTCTCTTATAAACCTTGTTGTCAGAATGCTTGATGTAGCCTGCTCATGAATATCTCACTATTTCAAGTTGGATTAGGACCAAGCCATTAGTAGAAATGAGTGTGTTGATATATTTATTTTGCACTTTGAGAAACTTCAAGCTTTGATTGTAGATGGCCTAATGGCCAGTAAGATATGAACACTTAATTATTTATACGTACTTATTAGTGTTCACCATTAATGGCCTGTCAACCTGAAAAGCAGCTTTGAGGTTAATGCCAAATGACCTTCGAACTTTGGGCTGTAGTATTCTGGAAGTTAAAACAAGTTTATGATTAAAATAGAGATTCTGGAATGTTTTGTAACAACCAGGGAATTTAACAAAAACAATAAGGGCAAACTTGTGGTAAGAAAATGTGTTTTTTAAAAAAGAAATTTACTGAACATGAACTTACGAAACAAATGTAATGTTAGAATATAAGGAAAATCTTGATGTGGTGAGATAAGGCTTGTCTTCAGTAATTATCATATTGGAAGTTCTCATATATGGATGTTTTGCAAGAGAGACAATAAAGTGTTTTTTTACTTTTTGGGATCACAACAAAGTTGCTAAATAGCGTTTATGGGTTAGCTATCTGAAAGCTATGACTTTTCATATATTGGCAATCAGTAAAGAAATTGAAATAAGCTTGGTGGTTGAAATATTCATATTGGTTTCTTGGAATAATTATTTTAGAGCAAGAATTTTTTTCTACACTAATATGGTTATGGTGTAAAAATCTTAGAATCTCTGAAATAGTGGTTCTTTTATTAGATGTTATAGGAACAAGTGGACTGGTACCATTTCTATCACTTTTCAGTCATTTGGATTTCTTATGCAAGAGTCCTCATCAGCTTTGAAAATATATTTTGCAATTTAAAGCAGTTTTTAAGAGGAAATATGTACTGTGTGACTACATTGTCCAACAAATTAAATAAGCAAACATTGCATAAATAATGGCAGTTGCATGCTTATGTTCATTAAGCTAGCTCATAGGAACTATGGTGTGCAGTTTTTATTCTGATAGAGAACAGTACTAGAAATCAAAAGATCTTGAAACATACTGACAATTTTGTGTTTTGTGTCACTCAAAAAATAGAATTTTTGCTCCAAGAATTTATGTCTGATGCAATTGGTTGGCGAATGTTGCTAAAAATACATTTGGCAAGTAAGATATAACAGCTGAAAGCAACTTGGTAGTTTAAATCCTTGTGGTTCTTTGCAAGTCTCATTTCATAATTATTTAGTGCTGCCAACCACTATTTTTTTTTATTGAAAAGTTTTACAATACATTTTGAATACAACCCCCCCTCCCCCACCCATCCCCCCAACCCTCCCCTCCCCCCTCCCCGACTTCCCAGAGCTAAATACAGGGTATAGAAATACAAACAAACATAATCTAAAATATGCAAACAACAATAAAATATTAAATTCTATCGCACTTTAACTCTCAGTAAAATAACTACAAGCTAGTTATACATCATATATATCCGCTACTTATTCAAATGCTAAATGAAACTTTTTAGTCCCATATTTATTTTGAATATAGTCAATCCATCTCCTCCACTCCACAATGTATCTCTGTTGCGATTGATCTTTCAAATACGCTGAGATCTTTGCCATTTCTGCCAAGTTAGAAACGTGCCAACCACTATTGATGAATGTGGAATACTTGGTGCTCTTTGAGCTTGGTGGTTTGCTTACAGACAATTTGTTACCAGACTAGGTAATATCTTCAGTATAATAAAGTATTTGTAGCTGAGGGTTGAAATTAGCAACTGATGATGTTACCTAGTTTGGGTAATGAAATGTCTGCAAGAAAACAACCAAGCTCAGAGAATACCTTCAGTGCTAAAAAATATTACCTATTCTGATGCTGCAAACAGACCACCAAGCTCTGAGAGCACCAAGGACTCCACAGTTCAACTCTGAGCTTCTGTTGATACCGTTGTTGAATATACATGTATGGTGCTTATCTCTAGGAAGTCTTACGAAGTCTGTGGCCCACTGATTTTGGTTCTGTAAGCAACAGCATACTGTTGGTATTGCACACATACTTCATTGGCGCACTCATAAAATTCAAAAGCCCTGACTACTATAAGTGTATTTCCAGGATAGGGAGTTTACCTAAGATGCATCTTGCTAAGTCTGTCCCAACCTTGGAATGGTAATAAAAGAACAGAGCTGGGAAAGAAAATATTGTGGTCCATCAGCTTCTGGCAGCAGACTGGTTTGGCTTAACCTTTATATAAATATACAATATGTAGCTGCTTAGGTCTGTTTAATACATACACTGTCATAAGAGAGATGAAAGCAGATATTAAGGAACAATTTGTAGAAGAAAGGCAATAGTGAAGCTATAAAATAGTATACCACCGTAGCATGATTATGGTTGTGTTAATTTGTTCATGGGACACTTTTTACTTCATCCGCTGTATTTATGCTGTTTGTGTATTGTTCTATGTTTTTGCATAGTCTTCAATTGTTCATAAGTCACCCAAAGACATAAATTTGAATCAAGTGGCCATATAAATTGTATAAGTAGAGTGGCATTTTAACTACCACAAGATTTTGTGTTGTGTTTTTTTGCAGTTTTTATAAAACTTCAGTTTCAAGAAGGAGTACCTTGGCAAACAGAAGAGAAAAAAGTTGTCTTTTGTTAGCATAGAGACCTCATTATGTTGGAAGATTCCAAGAATTCTACTTAAATCTATTTAAAATTATGACTTTGCTACTTGTGATTTACAAGTGAATTGTTTGACATAAAGTTTTGTTGTGCTACCTGTTACATTTGCATTGTCTCATTTGGTAGACGGTCCGTCTAACAGGTTGTCTTATATTGGGAAGACTTGGGATGATTGACGGATATGTTCCTCTCTAGTCTAGAAGACAGAGTTGACTGAAGGATTTTCTAAGATCATTGGCTTCCAAACTATTTTTCCCAGATATAGATAAATAGAAGACTCTGGGTGCTTCTTTTGCATCGTTTTTAAGAAGTATGCACAGCCGCCCCCCGCCCCCCCAAATTGTCATGGGTAAAGAAACTCCAGGCTAGTGGCTTCAGTTGCTCTTCCTGTTATCTGTTGAACTGCCTGGTGCTCCCTCTGTCTTTTCTTGGAACCAATCAATCTATTCTTGATGGGCAGCAAATGAGGCAAAGGCTGGAAATTTACTTCTCGCAAAGAACACGAAGTTTTCTATTACGGGGAGAGATGCTACAGAGCCAAAAAATAAATTGTGGCATACTGTAGCTTATTGTCCTTGATGTAGCCCTGAATAACAAAGTGTCTGAACCTAGAATAGATAATAAATGGAATGTGGATGACTTTAGCAAATTTTGGGATAAGCAGGCAAGGTTTGCAGTTGGGACAGATTCCAAAGTTTCTATTTTCTGCTAAAGGTAACTGGTGAGTTTAAGGCCCAATGACATGCCACTCTCAAAAATATGTGGTTTGAATATAGAGGTGTGGGGGATTTTTTTTTGCTCCATTATAATTTAAATCCAGATTGATTTGGGTATGCTTTTTTTCTTTCTTTCTTTGCAGGCCTGTTTCGGATAACCAATGAGTATCACCAGTGATGATGTCAGAAAGTAAACCAACCGTTTCCTGCCCGCTCCAGTTTTTACAAACTTGTATGATGCAAAGGCTACAATTCAACATCCCAAAAACATTGATTTTAAAACTGTCTAGATGATTGTTGTTGCTTTGGTTGTGCTCTATGCAAGCAGAAACCTTTTCCGAGGTTTACAGCTGACCTTTGAACAGCATATTCTGTGTTTGCTACAAACCTTGGGAGTTAGAAGCATGGGCAATTCCTGTGTTTGCCGAGAAGACAGTGGTGCAGAAGAGAATGCAGAATCCAGGAACCACCAGGCAGAGAACAGCAGAATGCCTGTACCTGAAGCAAGGAGCCATCAGAGAGACCCAGTACGGCCCCCCCGGCGGGGGCGGGGGCCACATGAACCCAGAAGGAAAAAACACAATGTCGATGTGTTAGTGCTTGACACACTGGCAGTAATTCGGACCTTAGTAGACAAGTAAGTGTCTGGAGAGCAATGAGGCAGTGCATGAAACTGAGTGCGGCAGATCTGGAGCCATCAGAGAGCTTAAGCTCTAGACTTAATGGGGATAAAAATGGGTGTGTTTGTGGCTTCCTTAAGGCACATTTTTCAGGATGCTGAATCATTAGATGATAACATTGGAAAGTACCTATTAAGAAAGTAGTTTCGGAGAGAGACTCTTAATTGAACCCTGTCTCCGGGAGCAGATTTGTAATTTCTGCTAACTTTTCAAGAAAGATTGAATGAATTAGATCAGGGGCTCCCAGCCGGGGGTGCAAGACGATATTCCAGGGGGTCCAAAAACTTGGCTTTTCAAAATTATACTGTATATGCATAATTCATTGCCGTTAATTTCAAATTTTTGTAAGGGGCGCGAGAATATATCAGAAACGTCCTAGTATGGAAAAGGTTTGGGAACCACTGAATTAGATACTAAATCAGCCACTTTTGGTCATGCTGCTTGGAGAGTTTGGGAACTGTAGTTCAGTGGTGTAGTGAAGCTATTTATGTTTCTTTTGGTTCAGCCTTAGTTTTAATACTATCTAGCTCTGCTTTAATAACCCTAGTTCTACTTTAAAGCCTTTCATCAGTCGAGGGTGACATAATCAAATTAAGAATAAGTACAATATAAAAGTTGTTAGTAAGCATTAATCACAAGCATACGTTGTAGTGAAAGAGGCTAAAGCTGGTTCCACGGTCTTTGAAAACGGACACATTCTTGAAAGAATGTGTGTTACTAATGCTTGTAAATACTCTTGGGATCATTGCATAAGCCACATTTTCAGGATGTAGATAGTGAATCACTAGATGAAAGTAATTGGAAAATGTCTGCTTAGAAGACAGTTTTGGGACTGTTTTTATCTGACTCCTGTCTCTGGAATTTGAGATCATTGCATTTTATTGCCAAAAAAAGGTATAGCTTTGTATGTATGCAGTCACCAAAAGTCAAGCTTAACAAAGAAAACTTTACTTTTTTAACCACAGAGGTGCAGAGCCAGCAAGCTGCGTCCCTCTACTGCACCTCTATTGCGCTGGCTTCTAGATGATGTAATAGATGTGTTACAAAAAGAGGAAGTGATAGAAAAGGAAGAGTGCAAAGCAATTTTGGGGTTTAAAAGAAGACTAGATAAATTCATGGAGGATTGGTTTCTGAGTGTCTCTTAACATGATACATGCTATCACTAAGGTTAGAATCATACACCCCAAATACTAGAAATTTAGAAAAAGGAGCAAAATATGGCTGTTGTTTCCATGAATTGTTGTTGGCATTGGATTGGTTGCTGTAGGAAAAATACTAGATGAGTAGTTGTTAAGATGTTGGACCAGATCCACCTTCAAGTCTACCCCCAGCTGTTGAAGCTCACTGGTTTACTAATCAGTGTCCGTCCAACTCATCGTTTACTTGTTATGGTGAAGGTAGAAGGAGTACTGTGCAGATTGCTTGAGATGCTGGAAGAATGAAAGAGGCCATTTTATACAAAGAATCAGAACATCTGTCACTTATTACAGGTAGCCTTTGGGTTACAGCCACTTGTTCGGGTATCACTTGAAGTTACAACAATGCTGAACTGAGGGATAAATTATGACAAGTCCTCAAAGCTTCAGCCTTTACTGCAACCCCACAATTGTGTGATCGTGATTGGGATGCTTGGCAACCAGCGTGTTGCAATTCAGAGAATTGCAGCATTCCCCTGATCACGTAATCAGCGTTCCCCACCTTCCTTGCTGACTTCCCACAAACGGGAGTCAATGGGGAAGCAAGAAGGTTGCAAGTTGCCCCCCCCCCCGCCCCACTTCCGGCTTTTTCTCCCAAGCATGGCTCGCTAGGGAATGCTGGGAATTGGAGTCTACAAGTCTTAAAGTTTGCCAGGGTTGGACACCCCTATTCTGGGATGTCTTTGCTGCTGTCAAAAGCTCTCATAATTCTTTAGACCAGGGATGGCGAACCTTTTAGAGACCGAGGGCCCAAACTGTAACCCAAAGCCCACTTATGTATCATCGGGTGCTGGGTGGGCGTGGCCAGTTGGGTGGGCGTGGCCAGTTGGGTGGGCGTGGCTGCGGTGGTAACGGCAGACTGGGTGGGACTAAAATTTCAATCAATTCCAACTTTGCGAGATTTTTTTTTTCCCCGTGAGAAGTTGAAATTGATTGATTGAACCTTTTTTTTTTTTTGCACACGGCGGCGGAGGCCTAAAGCGAAAAGGTTTTATAAAACCCAGCTGAAGGCCTAGGACTGGGGCGATGGGGCGCGTGCCCACAAAGAGGCCTCTGCGTGCCACCTGTGGCACGGGTGCCATAGGTTTGCCACCACGGCTTTACATGATCATTCTTTATCAGCCATTCAATATCTCTTGTGTCTTTTCTGGCGAGGAATGAAGCATCATTTGGTCCCTGCGCTTGTTTGGAAGGCATGGGATATTGTAACTTCACTGGAGCAAAGATGATTGTGCTGGCTCTTACTAGCATAACAGCCAGGCAATCGTCCATATTCTCCTTTGAGTTCTATAATTAAAGACAGGCAGAATATCCGTGTCATACCAGACATTTGCTTGCATTGACTTTCGCTGGGGCTCTTTATGAAGTCCTTTCATTGGCTAATTACTTCTGCTCCTATTTCCAAGGGTCCTTTGTTTAGAAAAAAAGGGACTCATTTTTCACAAAACTGTACTAAACCATTTTTTTTTTTTGAACATCCTTGGATAAACAGCTGAAATAGTTATTCTGGTCTCTGCCAGCAGTAGCTTGAACGGCAATTTATTTTACTTGGCTCCAGCTATCCTTCCATGGAATCCAGTGTCCAGAAGGTTGCCCCATTTTATCCCCCAAATAATCTAATCAGGTTAGCTGTGTTAAAGACTCAACAATTCAACTGTGTTGTCTGTGATGTCCTGCATTTACATGTTATTTGTAAGCTAGAAGTAAAAGTCCTCCATTGTAGGAGAGAGACTAGCAGAATTGTTGCAAGGATAAAAGGCAAGATATACGTGCTAGTTTAAGCTCCTTGAAGAAAGGATGATAAAAGAATTTGTTGGATAATTGAACAGAATAGAATGTGACCATTCTTACAGATTAGATAGAGAACTTTGTCATGAGTTGGGATTATACATAGCCCTTGACTTACAACCATTCATTTAGTGACTCTTCAAAGTTACACCGGCACTGAAAAAGTGACATAATTTTCACATTTATGACCACTGCAGCATCCCTGTTGCCATGTGATCAAAATTTGGATGCTTGGCTTTTACTAGGATGTATTTATGGTGGTAGCAATGTCCGGGGATCACGTGATCACTTTTTGCAACTTTCTGTCAATGTCAGTGGGGAAACCAGATTCACTTAACAACCATGTTACTAACTTAACAACAACTGCAGTGATTCTCTTAACAATTGTGGTAAGAATGGTTGTAAAATGGGGCAAAATTCGCTTAACATCTGTCTTGCTTAGCAATGGAAATTTGGGGCTGAATTATGGTCATATGTTGAGGACTTTTTTATTCAACGTAGACAGGCAGAAACCTACCAACCTGGTAATAATTAACAAGGTTTTTACTTTTTTCTTTTTCTTTTAGTGATCAGGAACCTCCTTATTCGATGATGACCTTGCATGAAATGGCAGAAACAGGTATTTCCTTTCCATTGGGTGGCACTTCAGTTGTTCTTTGTTGAAATCAAATTTTCACTGTGGAAAAAAAGCACAAAGCTGCAGAGTATGTTTATTAAGTGAGGCTGAGCAACTATTTAAATGATACTTCTGCCTGACAGCATGCTTGGTAAAGTAAAGTAACTATTTCTTTGATAAGTGTACCTGTTTAATCTGGCTAAATTTATGAATTATGCTGTTGGAAAAATCAGCGGGCCATGTGACTTACTTTGTTTCTACTGTGATAGAGTAAATGATATTAGAATCACCAAAAGAGTAGCTACATACTTTTCATCGAAATGGAAATGATCGTTGTAATTAAAAACCAAGAAGGTTTGCGGGAGCACTATGCCAGTGTGTACTGATACCTCTAGATTTTCCTTAAGTATTTGAGTGCTTGGCGCAGTTAAATAATCCTATTCTGAGGCTGCTCAGAAAAGATCACTTGGAGAAAGTGGAAGCTGCTCAGACAATTCTGCAGTTTGGTAGCATATCTCGTGAGAAATAGTGTTACATACCTACACAATCCCACGCCTTGATACAGATAGTCCTTGACTTAGCAACCACAGTTGAGCCTCTTCTTGTGATCATAAATTGTGAGAACATGAAGCCCAATTTTGTGACCAGCCCAATTTTATGACCATTTTTGCAGTGGTTGTTAAATGAATGCCATAGTCATTAAGTGAACCCATTGCTATGGGCTGATTTTGCCAAAAACTGGAAGTGCAGTTTTTGGGAAAACTAGAAATGGTCATGTGACCCCAGGGCACTGCAAATGGCTGTAAATGCAGGCCATTTGGCGAGTGCCTCAAATCTCTGTGTGTGTATTGGGGGGGAGGGGGGGACTTCAGGACCAGGTCATCCATTGGAACTTCAGTCACTAAGCGACTGTAATACTTCCTGTATTGCATGTAACCATTCTAAATTTTAAGATGTCCTTATTGTGTTGAAAACAAAAAAAAGCAGTTTAAGTCAGGCTAATCTTCACTACGTCTTGATCTGCATTGTGCTTTGCAAAATCTCTTTTATCATTATTTTCTTCCCTTTTTCTCCTAGCAAGGAACTAGGAGACAGGGCCAAATTAAAACACTATCCCTGATTAAAGTGATCGCAGCAATTCTTACAGCATATGAGAATTCAAAGTTCTCTTTTATGACCAGCAATTCATTATGAGTCAGGGTTCTGTATATATCAGGGGTGTCAAACTCAATTTCATTGAGG
This sequence comes from Daboia siamensis, assembly GCA_024449315.1. Taxonomy (NCBI): domain Eukaryota; kingdom Metazoa; phylum Chordata; class Lepidosauria; order Squamata; family Viperidae; genus Daboia; species Daboia siamensis. Next base: position 320,793 of record JAKJMR010018296.1, read on the forward strand.
GTTGCATCGGCATTGCGGTTGCCCTCAGGGGGCCGGGTAGGTGTGGCCTGGATGGGCATGGCCTACTGGGTGGGCATGGCTAGAGTGCTTATGGCCTACTGGGTAGGCGTGGCCAGCTCTACATCGTTCGCATCAAGGGTGCCTATGGGGGCCTGGGCAGGAGTGGGACAGATCTGAGGGTCTCTGGCAGGAGGAGGGTCTCTGGGCCAGGACCAAGGCAGTGGGGCCGTTCCCTCACTGTTTCCAGGATGGCTTCGCGGGCTGCATGAAACCACTTCGCGGGCCGGATTCGGCCCCCGGGCCTTGTGTTTGACATGTCTGGTATATATTATGGGAAACATGATTGGCTGCCTCCGATTTGCTGAGAAAGATAGTCTAACTGGGTGTGACTATAGGGTGCACCCTCCCCCCCACCCCATCATTTCTACCTCCAACTTAGGTGAAGCAATGTATTTTTTATCTTTGACTCCCATTAAAACATCAGACAGAATTTGGGGCTTTCAAAATGAGATTGGGGAATCAATGTGCTTGAATTTTGTCTCTTGCATAGGCTGCAATCCCCTCAGCTTTCTTTGGACAATTCACTCTCTCAGCCCAATTTACCATAATGGGATTATTATTGTGGGTAAAAAGCAAGAGGAGAGAGAGAGCACAATAAAAGTCTCCTTGAGCCCCTGAACAGGTAGTCCTCGACTTATAACAGTTCATTTAGTGACTGTTCAAAGTTACAATGGCTTGTGACCGTTTTTCACAGTTACAACCTTCGTAGCATCCTCATAACTACGTGATCAAAATTCGGATGTTTGGCAATGGGTTCGTGCGTGTGACCATTCCTGTGTCCCAAAATCACGTGGTCACCTACTGCAGCCTTTTGACAAGCAAAGTCAATGGGGAAGCCAGATTCACTTAACAACCGAGTTACTAACTTATCAACTGCAGTGACTCACTTAACAACTATGGCTAGAAAAGTTGTAAAAATAGGACAAAACTCACTGAACAAATATCTCAATTAACAGCAGAATGTTTGGGCTCAATTGTGGTCGTAAGTTGAGGGCTACCTGTAAATCTAACAGATAAGGTGGCTTCAGCAGAAAATGGAGATATACTTTCCCATCCCACACACAGGAAAGAGAGCAAAATCTGACCCTACAGGAATTGTAGAAACTCACTAATAAGTCTTGCATGTAATAAAATGCATTGTCTTCAGTGGAGAATATTTTGTTCCACAACTGATTGTGTGTGTATCACCTGTGGAAGGTGTCAAGTTCTGTCTGCAGCAAACATTTGCCAAAAACATCTTGGGTTCCACAATCTTGTGTAGCAGTATTTTGTACAAGGGAAAATTTGCCCTGGTATGACGAGTATCTGCCTTGTTTCCAAGAGGCGCTAATTTTGTCCTACCATTCCGCTCTGGATCGGCAACCGATCGTTTATTTTTAACATATGTCTGAGACTATTTATCCCATTGAATGATTCAGATGCTGATGAAATCCTGCTTTTGATTAGTGGTATGTCTATTTCTTTAAGTTAACATATTTGCTTTTATTCTTTGGTGGTTGACAGATGAAGGATGGCTGGAAGTTGTGCAATCCTTAATAAGAGTGATTCCATTAGAAGACCCCTTGGGACCAGCTGTTATAACTTTACTCTTGGATGAGTGCCCATTACCAACCAAAGTGAGTTAAATATATAGATTGGTCAAATAAATAACTGATTACATTTATAGCATGCAGCAGCAGCATTTCTAAGGCAACCACTTTAGAAGTCTGCTTTTTAATCTCTTCGATTTTAATCCCCTTTAGAAGTGAGCTTTTTTTTCCTTTTTTTTAAAAGCAAGTCTCCAATGAACAAAGTATCTCAGGGTGGTTGAATGGGAGATGTTTGTCAGTTTTATATCAAAAATATAACTTGGATAAAAATTCAGAAGAAAATAAAATCAGTGATTCGAACCATACATTCTAGCAAAACCAATTTAATATTAATACAATATGTACCTTTCATAGTAGGTCACAGTGTAATGTGTCCTCAGAGGAATGCTAAACGTACGGATATTGTTTATATAACTAATTTTCCAAGTTCTATATTCATTTTAATTCATCTGTCATCACTAGTTGCTCATATTAAAAAATCTATAATTTGTGTCTTGCTCATTTTTAGTTGTTTTTGTATCCTATTGGTTTTTTCTCATAATGTTAAAATATCAAAAGTATTCACAGTCCAATAATAGGAATCGAAGAACTTTTGCTTTTAATTTTCTATTTTTTCCTCTAACTTTGAAAAGCTGATAATTCTGTTATGAAATGGTCTAACAAGTTATCTGCTCTGAAAAAAATAGGATACCATTTTAAGAAATTAACTAAATCTTAGATAGAAATCAGTGTTTGAACATGTAATTTCACAAACTGTATTTGTGATACATATAAAAACAAAAACAATAGAAGTTTGAACCAGTTTCAAAATGGTTTCATTCGCCAACTGCTTATAAAGCAATTATGTATATCAGTTTTCTCCAGATGGCTGATCTTTTGCTTCAGTCCACAATTCACAGTAATACCAATATAGGGATAAGTAAGGTTAACAGACATCATCATGCAGATTGGTTTGGGTGTTTTCTTAGCTGTGACTCTCACATGCAAAACCTAAGTATATTTCTTTTACAATACAAATTATCTTTCCTTGAAGCATAATTGGGGAAAATATTGCTTCTATTTTCACCTGTTTAATAGTGTTTCTCAGCTTCCTTCAATCTTGTGATTTCCAGTTAAATGTTGTGAGCCCTCGTGTTTAGTGTCTTATCATCTGTGTTGGAATGTCTTAAGCAAACTCTCTCGAAAAGAAAAAAAACTTGATTTTGTTATTTCATAGAAACATAGAAAACTGATGGCAGAAGAAGACCCAGTGGTCCATTGAGTCTGCCCTTTGAGATTTTTTTGGCTGCTGTTTTATTTTCTTTCATTTGTTTTTTAATTATTTTGATTTTATTACATTTGATTTTATTTTATTTTATAAATTTTGTGGGTGTAGTTTTAGTGCTTACTGTTAAGATCAAGGGTTATTTCAAATTCAGTTTGTGCCTGCAGAAATATAGATAATTTATCTTATACAGTGCTGAGATACGAATGGAATTGAATGTTTCTTTCGGTGGTCTGACATTCAACAGCCTGCTCCTTTTCCTGTGTAGGATGCATTGCAGAAATTGACAGAAATATTAAATTTAAACGGAGCAGTGGCTCTCCAGGATGCTTGTCATCCTGCCAAGCATCGGAATACCACTGCAGTGCTGGGCTGTTTGGCAGAAAAGCTCGCAGGTAAAGACTCTGGGGTGTCTTTTTGACTCTTTGGGGAGGTTATAATTCAGTTCTTTAGGATTCCTCCACACACCACTGCTGTTTCTAGGTTTTACAGCTTCACCCACTCCTAATCTGTAATAAATTTACTGTCTATAATTAGACATCTGCTCGTAGAGCATCCTTCAGATGACATGACAGCATTTTAAATCTCTTTCAATTAATTTGTAATCTCCGATGGTGTTCGCCAGAATGCAGTACAGCCAGTGGTGGGATTCGAATGTGTGAACAATCGGTTCTTTGTGTGTGGATGCCGCTTCTGGAAGTCCATTCTGGGCCTGGGCAACAAAAAATTAGCTACCGGTTCTGTCAAAGTGGTGAACCGGCTGAATCCCACCACTGAGTACAGCAGTTTATGGGTGTTTACATATATGTCCTCTGTCTACTATTCTTCCTTTGAATCCCTCTTATATGGCAATATCTACAGAGGGGAAGTCTGGAATTGGTTTTGTTGGGTAGAAGGCAGGGAAACAGAATGTCACTATTGGATTTAGCCAACGTTTTTAAGATAGACAAGACTGGAGGTGTCAGATGATGTAAATTACTTTATGTGTTGCTCTGTATTCTGTGGTAACGAGAGAGAGAAAATATATCGTTAAAAAAACATTTGCTGGATGCTCGCTCCTTCTGTAAAGCAAGAGAACTGGAAAGGCAGTGCAGGATCCTAAACTTTTCTGAAGAGACTTCTTGAACAATGTAAAACAGCACCTTCGATGCACGTGTTTCATTTTTAGTGTTTTTACAGGCCCTGCAAGTGTAGGTTTACTCAGCCAAGGAATCTTGGAGTACTTACTGCAGAGCTTGGTGAGTACCAAAATAAATCAGCATTCTAAGTATTGTGTGAAAAGCATTGAAGGGATTTCTGTGCCCTGATCTCATTTAGTCTTGGGTCACTAAAAAAAGGGAGCCACAGCATAGCGTCTTGCTGTTGCAGTTATTTTTCAGGGGCGTAGTGAAGATTGACAGGCTTTTGTAAAGAAGAAGAGACGAGACGTAGTTCAGGAGTAGTATGTCTGCTTTGGGTACTGACACCCCTCCAAGCCAGTCTCTACATGGTTACTGCCAAACTTTTCAAAACCTGGTATTGATGCAGTTAATATTTTTGCTAGCTAGATGGACTAGCAGTCCAGCTATATGGGACAGTTCGAATGTTATCATGTAGTGAAACAATCACATAACTACTGAACATATTTTCTTGGGCAAAACCCAAACATCCTGCTGATTTGATCCGCGATCCTATTTTTTGCTTTTGGTGAATTTTTATATGTAATTATAGATAAAATCTGAGAATCATACTAGCTCCAGCTGTAGAGCAATATAGAAATACCTCCAGCATTTAAATTTAACAACCTTTTATCTTTTAAAGTAGTCAGGCAATGTGTGCTTGGAAACTTAAGGGAAAGTATCTATAAAATTATTACTTAAGTGCTACTAAAAATAATTGTGCATCTACTGCATTCTTTTCTTTAATCATAGATCAACTAACCAGATCTGTGTATAGCATTACTTTTTATTAGAATTGGAGTCCCTGTTATTTTACATAAAATCCGTGCCTACTTTTCTTCACTTTTCACAGTATAATTTACACGGGGAATCTCATCATTAGTCACACTAAAGCTTCAGAAGGGACTATTAAAACGAAAAAGGCCTCTCCTTCAGCCTTGCCTGGAGACTGCAGAAAGATGGCTAAAGATATCAGGGCAGGTGGGCCTGGAATCAAAACCTTAATGGCCCCATTTAATATTTAATCCTTCCCTCAAAGAGATAAATATATCTGAATTGGGGTGAAGGAGGTTTGAGGCAGTACTGACATTCTGGAAAAGGTGCCGAAGGCTGCAAATGAAATGGTGTAACTCAGGGATCCCCAACTGCCAGCCACCGTCCGGTCAGAACCGGGTCGCATGAGCAGCGGGCAAGTGTGTGTGTGTGCGTGTACGCATGCTCCATTTGCACGAATTGTGGGTGCTTGCCCAGAACCATTTTCTCTCCCTTCTTCTCCCCCCCCCCCCAGCCCCAGGCCACCGAGCCAAAAAGGTTGGGGACCACTGGTGTAACTTACCTCTGCACAAATTATGGTTTGGATGATGTGGAACCAGGTCTCTTCTTTGCCATTTCAGTCTTTCCATTTTTTGAGTGGGGAAGGGAGTGGGTTGTCCTGTAGCTAGAACTTCTGGCTTTTTAGTTATCTTATTTCCTTTTGTGTAAGAAAACAGTTTGTATTGATGCCTGGATCGCTGAAGCAAGCCTTTTGTCTTCAGGCTATTTTGATTGTGTTAAAGAGTAATTTTTCTCACACACACACACACGCTTTTTTTCTCTCCCTGTGTTGGAAAACTCAACCAGCTCTTGATTTTTGAAGACAACTTTGGGGGATATTGAATGTAATAATTTACCTTCTTTATCTTAGGAGTTCCAGTCCCATCCAACAGTCATGCTTTTTGCACTAATAGCCCTGGAGAAGTTTGCACAAACAAGTAAGTCTGCTCATTTGAGATGCAGAGTTAAAAATAAAGCAGATCCTAGGATAGGTTATTATGTGGGATATTTTAGTTACAGTATTTTGAGCATTTATATGGCTGCCAAATCAAACAGCGTGACTTTGGCTAGCATACAAGTAACCCAAAAGATAACAACATGTTGCCATTAAAAACCAATTAAAATAATAACATGCAACCAGAACAAAAATACACTACATTGTAGCTCGCCCAGAGAGCCAGTTTAGTGCAGCAATTAAAGCACTGAGTCAGAAAATGGGAAGTTCTTGAGTTCTAGACTTGCAATACACGGGAAGCCGTCTGAGTGACCTTGAGCCAGCCAGTCTCTCTTGCCGTAGGAAGGAGGCAATGGCAAACCATTTCTGAAATCTGCTCTGCTCATCCTGACCCAAAGGTCTTGGGAAACTGCCTTGTTGAAAGGCTTCAGGGGTTGGATTTATTCCTTTCTTCTAAAGTCCTACCTGGCTGGGGTCAAGAATGGTGGCATCCTCAGTGTTTTCAGCAAATAACCAGCAAGGAGCAATTTGTGTGGGTGCCAAGATCTCCTGGCTGCTGTTCCTTTTTCACACCCCTGGAGATGGCAGGAAGGCTTGTCGAAGGAGAGCATAAGCCAGTGGTGGCGAACCTTTTAGAGAGTGCCCAAACTGCAACCCAAAGCCCCCTTATTTATCGCTGGGTGACAGATGGGCGTGGCCCACTGGGTGGGTGTGGCTGTGGTGGTCATGGAAGATTGGGTGGGTGTGGCCAAGGTGGGCGTGGTCTCCTCAATGTTGCTTGTGGGGAGGGACACCTGGGGGAGGTTGGGGGGAGCTCCAGGAGGTCTCTGGCGGGGGGGGGCGGTAGGCAGGAGATTCATCCTGTGGGGTGGGGGTGCCATTGCCATGGGGCAAGGCAAGGGTTGGGGCAACTGCTGCCTGACACCATTGGCCCCTGCACACAGGCCAGCAAATGCATGGGGGCCAACGGTGTCCGTCAGTAGCCACAGCCTGCCAGCCCCTTGACAGGCACACTCGGGCTCTGCAGCCCATTGCCAGCAGTTCAAAGAAGCTGCCTCCGAGATGGATGGTCGGACAACAGCTGAGGAGACGATGCAGTGGGTCATGCCTGGGAAAAGGAGAGCATGCAAGCCCAGGAGGAACGGGATGTGGGAGAGGGAAACCAGCTGTGCTGGGATGCATTCAGCCAAGTGGGGCCTTGGCAAATTAGCAGGCGGCTGGTTGAAGAGGGACAGTTGCCACCTCCGGGGCATGGCGCAGGTGCCCACAGAGAGGGCTCTGAGTGCCGCCTCTGGCACCCATGCCATAGGTTCTCCACCACTGGCATAAGCGTTGAATCCTCAGCCATCCCTCAATGTGGCCTTCAGGGGTGGAGGATGACAAATTCTGTCCTTCATCTGAACACCTCAACGCTGGTGTTTCCTCAACACCACCATCAAGGTGTTCAGACGAAGGACAGAATTTGTCATCCTCCACCAAGGTTCAGACTGCAAGGGACTAATTCATTGTCAAGAAACGGGGCAGAACTGATGTGCCTCTGGCTTGACCTGCATTGCCTGCATTGCAAATTTGCATATCCTGAAGAAGAAATGGATAGTAAAATCAAGAGGCCACTGAGCTGAACTCAGCTCTTGACGGTGACTCCAGCTGGAGTTGTTTTCTTGGCCGCTGCTGAAGCTTTGATGGATTATGGTATAATTTATATAGTATGAGAATGGGGAATATAAGGGGGGGGGAGCACAAAAGCCCTTTTTCCTCGTGGAAGTGCTGGGTCTTTAATGATCACAAATTTTTTTTTCATAATTGTGAACATATTCCAACTCTAGGTGAGAATAAAATGACAGTTTCTGATACCTGCATCAGCGATCAGCTTGTTTTGTTAGAGAAATGGACCAACAATCCAGACTACTTAAAACGCCAAGTTGGATTCTGTGCTCAGTGGAGTTTAGACAATCTATGTAAGTAATAATATTTTCCTCCTGTGAAGTGATGATGTTTTGAAAACGGCACGGTTGTTAGAAATGTCTGGTGTTTGCAGCAAAAGTAACAACCCTTAAAGCTAATACGTTTATAAAATAAACTGGCATATTTGTTTCATCAAATGTTTGGGGTCCAATTCCTAAGTGGTACATGAGCGGTGTGCGTGTACTTACATGTACACGCAGGAGGAGGAAAACTAAGGGAAGCAGCAGTTAAAACAGTATTTTATTTTTTTATTTTTCCTTATTTTCCAACCAGCCATCTCTGGGTGGTATCCAACAAAGTAGTAAAATATAAATGTTTGAAGCTAAAGAAATTTTTTTAAGAAAGGGGTATAACACAGATATTCCTGTTTATACTTAATACAGCTATGTCTCTGTTAAGCCGTTAGTATTAAATCTTTTGATGAACTGTAGTTCTGGAATTTCTGGTTGAAACTGCCTTGGATCATACAAGAACGGCAATCTGAAGCGCCAGCTTGGGACAACTACTACTGGATGGGATAGCCTAAAATACTCAGTCACCGATTTATCAGTCTTGAAAACTCTGATGCATCTGGTCTGTGCTTCAAATAAAATAAATTCAGAATAACGTGGTGAATATTTAAGGTGCCACCTTCCATGTTTGACACTTAAGCAAGAAAGAGGGTGGGTACCAGGTGAGAATAACGCACAGTATGAGAGCCAGGGTAGTATAATAAGTGATGGTGTTGGACTAGGAGCAGGGGTTGGGGTTATGATCTGAACAAAGACAAAAGGTACTGAGAGAAACGTATTTGCTGAATGCTTTTGTTTTTTTTAAGATTTGCTTTGCTAAAGCCTTCCCTTTAAGACAGGGGTGTCAAACTCCATTTCATTGAGGGCTGCATCAGCATTGCGGTTGCCCTCAGGGGGCCGGGTGGGTACGGCCAGGGTGGGCGTGGCCTACTGGGTGGGCGTGGCTAGAGTGCTTATGGCCTACTGGGTGGGCATGGCCAGCTCTACATTGTTCGCATCAAGGGTGCCTATGGGGGCCTGGGCAGGAGTGGGACAGATCTGAGGGTCTCTGGCAGAAGGAGGGTCTCTGGGCCAGGGCCAAGGCAGTGGGGGCCGTTCCCTCACTGTTTCCAGGATGGCTTCGCGGGCCACATGAAACCACTTCGCGGGCCATATCCCCCCTCCCCCCCTCCCGGGCCTTGTGTTTGACATGTCTGCTTTAGGAAATTAGCAGCAAGCTGGCCTATTCCTCAAGTTGTAATGAATGCCTCGTTATGCAAACCTATTCATCCAGGAGAAGCAGGAGATGTTACTAGGAGTGGTTAGGGAACATTTACAGAACCACCTTGTTCTGGCATACTTCTGAAGCCAGCTTGTGCTTGTATGTTTCTTTTATCCTTGACTTCTTTCATTGCCCCTTTCTGAAGTCTGGAATTTTTTTTTTTTTTTGGACATCTGAAAAGAAGGTGCCCTTTAATCTGCCCATAAAGATAAGAGTCACTTGGATCAGCTGCAGTAGCTCAGTTGCCGGTGGAAGTTGAGTCATGGAGTATAGGAGGTGCTGTCCTGAAAAAGCTGCATTGACAACTAGAACATTTCTGGCTGAGTACTCAAGGGCCGGCTTTGACCTTTTTCAAACCTTGCATGGTTTGACTGCAGGCCTGTCCACCTCCTTCATCAGCCTTCCTGGCTCTGCTATCCTTGAGTGGCACTTGGTCCTCCATGGAGATTAAGCCAAACCGGTTAATATTTCCTTTAATTAAACTAATTCTCTCCAGCTGCAGTTCTCTACCTCTTGTATCTCATCCAAACATTCCATTGATGTACTATTGCTGTGAATTTTAATTCTTCTAAATCCAGATTGTTTTTAGCACCTGTGCTTAAAATACAATATTCTTTTGGTTACAGATCAGACATAGTAGTAGTAGTGGTGATTATTAGGGCACAATATACTATACATTGGGAAATTAGACAAATAGAAATAATAACATTGTTTTGTTGTGGAGCAGGGGATCTCCAAACTTAGCAACTTTAAAACTTGTAGACTTCAGCGCCTAGAATTCCTTAGCCAGCTAAGTCCACAAGTCGTAAAGTTGTCAGGTTTGGAGACTCCTGTTGTAGAATATAACCTATCACGATTCCCCATTACTAAAAGAGGGCATGTAAATTAGCAAAGGTCTTATTTTAGTGCCGGCTGGACAGATACAATTTGTAGTATGTTAATCAAGTGTGTTAATAGCCATGAATTTATTTTAACTGATTTTCCTGATTGGAGACGTTTTAATTGGAGATTCTAAGGTTTTTATTTAGTCTGTAAGCAAAGTTCGCTAGACTTTTCTTTTGTAGATTAAATAATGTCAGCCAAAAAGACAAACTGGTTTGAGACCCAGCTGGGGGGGGGAGGATACAACATGACATCAGTGTTATTTGTCCTGTTTTGAATGCAGATGGTTTTAGATAGTCTAATGCATTTCTAAAACAAATACCATATCAACTTTCCGATGATGAAGTCCTTCACTAATGAGAAGCCATTGAAATTGCATTTCTTATTTGGTAAATTAAAAGTAATCTCTTGGCAGCACCTAAATGTAGCTAGTATTAATAGAAGCACAGATTCCCTGGTTTTATTATATTCCATCTCTAGTTTAATCAGAGAAATAAGCCTCCTGGAGAAATACCAACTACATTATCCCTAGCCAATATTTATACCCAGACCCATCACTCTTAAATTCAATATATAACTGTATTTTGGGGGGATGTTGTATATTAGTATCTGCTGTTTGCAGGCTCCTTTTTGGCTCTTCCGGTGGTGGTGAGAAGGGATCCTCTCTCATCTTGGTTAGAGACACGTAGAAATCCCAGTCCCTGGTTTGCTCTTCTTTTGACATGCTAAAAATTGTAAGGCAAGCTAATGACTCCAATTTGTTAGAAGAAAAATCAGCTAAGGATTCCCATTTGCACATAATGCTAAACAAACCACAGATGGAACAGTTGTGCTTAATTGCTTCTGCTGGCAGAAGACACGCAGGAAGCATTTAGCACGGGGGCTCATTCCTGTTAAGCCCAAATTCTAAAGAATTCAGGCTTTTGAACACCTGCCATTTTAAAAGGATAGTTGCTTATTCAGAAAGGATTTGATTCATTCTTAAAAGGCCGGATTTGAGCAGCTGAATTCAGTTTTCTAGCCTGCCATTTCTACATTGCTGGGACAGCCTTTATCACCTTTTCTCTTGTTTCCTGCAGTTTTGAAAGAAGGTAGACAGTTTACATACGAGAAAGTCGACCTGGCCAATGTGAGGGCCATGCTGAATAGCAATGATGTCAGTGAATATCTGAAGATCTCGCCGCATGGGTTGGAGGTAGCCTTGTGTGTGTGTTTTTGTGTATTAATTATGAAATATTGTTCTGCCTTCTCTTACTTCCCCGAATAGGTCAAGAGGGAGTGAGTTTCTATGAACTGAAAGACATATTGTTTTCATAGCGTCTATTTTAATTATTTTGCTTTTAACTCAAACAGGTTATTGCATTCAGGACCTGATATGTAGATCACTGGGTTTACCCAAAGTCCTATTCAGGAGTTTGTTTTTCCAAAATCAGAGAGAGAAAAAGTGTAATGCTTATGGTCTTGAATTTCTGTTAAAATTCAAAATGGCAATTTTCCAGATATAAGGTAAAGGTAAAGGTTCCCCCACACATGAGTGCTAGTCGTTTCTTGGGGCCGGTGCTCATCTCCGTTTCAAAGCCGAAGAGCCAGCGCTTGTCCGAGGACATCTCCATGGTCATGTGGCCGGCATGACTGGATGCCAAAGGCGCACGGAACGCTGTTACCTCTCCACCGTAGTGGTCCCTATTTTTCTACTTGCATTTTTACGTGCTTTCGAACTGCTAGGTTGGCAGAAGCTGGGACGAGGAACAGGCGCTCACTTTGTTTCCAGATATATGTAGTCCTATAAAGATGGTAATTGGGTCTAGCAACTTTGTAAGGAACATGGTCATTAAGCAAAGCATCATGTGGCCGTGACTTGCAGTTTTGCTGCCTACTTCTCCATTGACTCCGCTTATTGTTGCATGGCTATGAAGCATGCAAATGGCAATCACATAACCATGGGATGCAGTGACAGTCATAAATTCCTGCTGGTTGCAAGCAATTAAATCTCAATCTCCAGACCGAGGGGACACCACAAAGTTCCTAAGTGGGAGGACCAGTCCTAAAGTTGCTTTTTCATTATTCTCGTAATTTCAAATGGTCGCTAAACAGGGCAATTAAGTGAGGATTAAAGTACACACGTCATGGCTGCCATTCTGGTAGCCAAATGTCAGGGGAATAGGAACCAAGCCATGCCAGACCGAGGCATGTGAAACACCCGCCAGCCCTTAGGTCACTCATCTGAATGCAGAGTTGGAAAGCCTGCAAACTGAAGGTCCGTTACCCAAACAATATATGAGCACCTAATTGGACCTTAATTGATAACAGGGGGATGGCTGGGGAAAAGGGTAAAGCTAATTGTATCATTTTGCACACGAAAAAACCAGATCCAGCTTCACTACTTCTGTAACCACCTAAGCCAGTGATGGCGAACCTTTTAGAGACCGAGTGCCCAAACTGCCACCCCAAACCCACTTATTTATTGCAAAGTGCCAACACGGCAATTTAATCTGAATACTAAGAAAAATACTTAGAAAAAACAACTCCTACATTAACATCTTTTGTCTTAAAAGAAAAAAAAACACAATAACAAAGCTTTCAGTGATACAAGCAACTTTTTACTGAAAGGTAAAAGTTTGCATTTGGCATGCTTTTGAACAATTAATGTGATATTTGCTGTTGTATGCATGCTGATTATTTGTCTAACCTCGGCTTAGACTTTGTAAGTTTGAGAGCAACACATGCAGCACTCAGGTCATCTGTTAGTCTGTTTCTGGTGTCAGATTTGTTATAATTCAAAGCTGAAAACAGCGTGCTCGCTCCGGAGGCTTGTTTTGGCTAGGAAGAGGCTTGAGAAATGTCTGTTTCCTGCGAAATCTTACCCAAAGAGCGAGGCACGTGTACCCATAGAGAGGGATCCGAGTGCCCCCTCTGGCACCAGGGCCATAGGTTCGCCACCATTGATCTAAGCTTTAAGTAAAGTATACTCTTGGTAAAACAACGGGCCAGGGTCTTTCTCTGCTAGATGACTGATTGGGACACGTCTCCTGGATATTCTTTGCACATCTTCATCCTTTCTCTATCGGATTTTAAGTGATCTGCCACACATCGGTGCGCTCCTCTCTACCTCCAGGCCTCAAGATGAATAATATTACAGCACCCTGGATTCCTAGCCAGCCTGTTGACTGTGCTGGTTGAGGTTTATGAAACTTAAAGTTCCCAACAAATATGGGATTAACAAGTTGGGAAGCTGAGCGCTTTCGTGTGCCCTTCGGTGCTCCCAGTTGTGCCGGGTTTGAACATGGACCTGACTTTTTTTTTTCCCTTCCATGTTTTTGTTTGCTAGGCCCGATGCGATGCTTCGTCTTTTGAAAGTGTCCGATGCACCTTCTGTGTAGATTCTGGAGCTTGGTACTACGAGGTCACAGTCATTACTTCCGGAGTGATGCAGATAGGATGGGCTACGAAAGACAGCAAGTTTCTCAATCACGTAAGTGCCGCTTTCTTCAGTGGGAATCCATCTGCAAATTGAACTGGCACCAGACAGATCTCCCTATCCCAGGGATGGCAAACCTTTTAGAGACCAAGGGCCCAAAACCCTCCCCCTCCCCGCCTGCTCCGTCTCTGCCCGCCCCCTGCCCCACCGGACCGCAGGGCCACCTACCGCCTCCATGTCCCGCTGCAGATCGCCCAGGCGGCCCTGTGGTGCCATGGCAGCCACGCCCTCTGCCCGCACCCCGCAACATCATCTGCGCGTGACGGGGCGAGGGTGGAGTCTTGGCCTGACTGCCATGTTCTTGGCTGCGCTGCTCCGTGTGGGCAATGCCTGGAGGTGACTGTCCTCGGGGGGGGGGGGGGCTGCTGGTGAGGAAGGGGCCGGGGGGGAGGTGGGGCTGGGGCGACACCACGCATGCCCACAGAGAGGGCTCCGAGTGCCGCCTCTGGCACTCGCCACTGCCTATCCTCTCACATCTTTCTCCCACTTTCGAAAGTTTGCCTTGAAAGCAACTTAGGTGGATAGTATTCTTTGTGGCATGTTTGCTAAACTACCTTCCCTGGAATATTTTCCTGGATTTTGCTGTACAAAGCATTTGTAGAAGCCAAGTAATCTTTGACTACTGGTAACTTGCATCTTTCACCCAGAGGTGAGAGGTGATCCTCTCTTGCAGGAGCCATGGTGAGTCATTCGCCCAGCTTCTACTGCTCTTCAGGCCAGCTGATGGCCATTCATAAAGGGGGAGGGATCTGAACAGGAGCCCGGGGGACAGAAGTTCAGATCTCTGCTCGTCTTCCGGGCTACTTTGGCAAGCTTGAGCTTTTCAGTTTCTTTCAGCTTAATCTTTGCTTTGCAGCAGGTCTGATCGAGACCCAGTTCTCTTGCTCTGGTGATCTTCCCATAATTGGTTCCTGGTCACTTGTGGGCAGTGGAATGGATGGACCCGTTGCCCAACACTTCCTCACAGGGTTCCTCTGTGAAGATAGGATCCCAGCAACGTGGAGAGGGGACGGGGTTCAATTGTATTAACGTAGAACTTTGATAACACTTAAGGTTAGGAACATGAGGGCTTTGTAGTGAAATGGTTTTATTTAGCCCTCTTTCCTCTTAGAGTTCCTTCTGACAAATCTCTTATGGCTCCTAGTCCTGTCCTTTTAGGCTTTGCACGCCAAAACCACCAGACACAAAGACAGTTCCCCCACCCCCGTGCTATCACTGTGCTAATTCCCTGATGTCAAACCACCTAGTAGTGCTGTATCACTATTATCCTTTTCATCTTTCCTATTACCTATTTCCTTAGCTTCTTATAACTTTATTGTTTGTATCTCATGATTTATCTTGATTGCCTTTATTTAGTATCCTATTATGATTTCTGCTGTTTACTTATTTAGTGTCCTATGACCAATTATTGTTGTTGTGAAGTCGTGTCCGACCCATCGCAACCGCATGAACAACGTTCCTCCAGGCCTTCCTGTCCTCTACCATCTTCTGGAGTCCATTTCAGCTCACGCCTCCTGCTTCAGTGACTCCATCCAGCCATCTCATTCTCTGTCGTCCCCTTCTTCTCTTGCCCTCCATCTTTCCCAGCATTAGGCTCTTCTCCAGTGAGTCCTTCCTTGTCATTAGGTGGACAAAAGATTTGAGTTTCAACTTCAGGATCTGGCCTTCTAAAGAGCAGTCAGGGTTGATCTCCTCTAGGACTGACCGGTTTGATCGCCTTGCAGTCCAAGGGACTCGCAGGAGTCTTCTCCAGCACCAGAGTTCAAAGGCCTCATTTTTTTGGCGCTCAGCCTTTCTTATGGTCCAACTTTCACAGCCATACATTGCAAGTGGGAAAACCATGGCCTTGACTATTCGCACTTTTGTTAGTAGGGTGATGTCTCTGCTTTTTAGTGTGCTGTCTAGATTTGCCATTGCCTTCCTCCCCAGGAGTAAGCGTCTTTTAATTTCTTGGCTGCAGTCCCTGTCTACAATAATCTTGGAGCCCAGGAAAATAAAATCTGTCCCTACCTCCATTTCTTCCCCATCTATTTGCCAAAAATTGAGAGGGCCGGATGCCGTGATCTTGGTTTTCTTAATGTTAAGTTTCAAGCCAACTTTTGCACTCTCCTTCTTTACCTGCAATAAGAGGCTCTTTAGTTCCTCTTCACTTTCTGCCATTAGAGTGGTATCATCTGCATACCTTAGGTTGTTGATATTTCTCCCGGCAATCTTAATTCCAACTTTTGATTCATCTAGCCCTGCCTTTCTCATGATATGCTCTGCATAGAAGTTAAATAGGCAGGGCAACATATACAGCCTTGCCGGACTCCTTTCGGTACTCCCATCTCTTTAAGAACTTGCCATAGTTTGTTGTGATCCACACAATCAAAGGCTTTAGCATAGTCAATGAAGCAGAAGTATGACCAATACTGAGTTTGTATCTTATGATTTGTGATGATTGTATTTTATGATTATGATCATGATTTATCACTTGTTGCTTGTATGTACACTGAAAGCTCACGCGCTGGAGACAAATTCCTTGTGTGTGTCCAATCACACTTGGCCAATAAAGAATTCTGTTCTATTTTTTGACCCATAGAATAAGTGGGGAAATTGCACTCAGTTAGATATTCCGTTATATATTCAAGTTGGACAGTATTTAATATTTTATTGTTAAGTATATGTAGGAGTGTGGGTCTATACATACTTTGTATGTAGTATGTTTTGGGGTGTGTCATGTATGTGTCTCACTTTAAGAGCGGGCAACTACATTTCATTTTTGACGTGCACCTTTGTGCCCACAGTAAGAAATGACAATAAAGATTATCTTATCTTATCAGAACACAAGCTGACAGAATAATTAATCAGTGGAACAACCTGCCGCCAGAAGCTGTGAATGAATGCTGTGAATGTTGAGATTATTAGTCAGATAATTCTGTAGGCAGAGCGTGACACATCCTTTAAATCCTTAAGAGGTGCAATTAACTTAAATACTGTTTTTAAATTTAAAAAAAAGGTTAGGAAAACTCTTTAAATGGCTCCGGGTCAAATTCAGAGAATGAAATACTGTATTCTCTATTTCCTGAAGGAAGGTTATGGCATTGGGGACGATGAATACTCCTGTGCTTACGACGGCTGCCGGCAGCTGATCTGGTATAACGCCCGAAGTAAACCACATTCCCACCCTTGCTGGAAGGAAGGTATTATGTTGTCCCACTTTTTTCCCCTCATTGCTGATGTTGTGTGTCACCATGCAGTTGGCTATTGTTTTCTGTTAGCCTAGAATGTGGAGCACAGACAACATCTGATTTTCAGTGGTAGGAAAATCTTACCAGTGGGTGGAACCAATTGCAAATAAGTGGCTCTAAGTCAGGGGTGTCAAACTCGCAATGTCACGTGATGTGTTGCAATGAATTGTGACTTCCCCCCCCCCCATTGCCGGCAATGGGGTGGGCGCAGCTTCGGCATGACGCCTCCGGCCCGTGGGGCCAGCAGTTTGACCCCCCTGCTCTAAGTGTTCAAGCAGAAGGTGGGCAGCCATTTTTGAGGGATGCTTTAATTTGGACTGCTGCGTTGAGCAAGTTGGGCTCGGTGGACCCTTTCTGTCTGTGATTCTAACACAGGGACTTAAAAACGGGGGGAAAATGTCATGAAATAGATTTTTGAACAATGGAGCAAGATACCTGCAGTTGCAGGAGTCTCACTCCCCCAGAATTTTTTTTTTTTATGGGAATATCTGTACACCTGTTTCCTGCGCTTATTGTTAGTTCAGCTCTTCCGCAGTGATCTTGTGAGTTCCGGAGGCCTTCCTCCATGGAAACAGAGTAAATTGCAAATACTGTAGCTAATTAGTAGGCTAATGTTTGGTAGGCAGAATAAAATCAATAGGCTGCGTGTTGCGAAGATGGCAGTGCACTTTGCAGCAAGCCTGACTTTGTCAGCCATTTGTGGCACTGCTGCCTCTCATGAACATCACATTGATGAGAGCCATACTTCTCTTAATGTGTCAAACACATTAAGACATAAATGTAATAATTCATCTTGGATGGAAATTTGCAGCATCTCTCCATGTTACAAATTGTAAATAGTTTTTTCAGAAGACAACATGTACCTGCAGTTAAATTCTGTGCAGCTTTCTAAATCTTTTTTTTTAAATATGGTGAAATGCTTTGGATGACAATGCTGCTAGTAATGCGACTAGTAAATCATGGTTGGCATATCAGAAGCCAACTTCAGAAATAGGTTCATTCTGTCCATCTCTTATTGTTATCTCCCTGCATTCCACTATTTCTAGAGTGACTGATGTCAATTCTGATGCTGATTTAACTTTTATCTTAACCAGGATTTGGACCAGGCTTACAAATCTTGATTAAGATAACTCCTGGTGTTGGTAGTTTTCTTGGTTTTGGTTAGATGGAATAAATATGGTTATAACTGCCAAAAGGAGGAGGACAGCATTTATTCTAAGATAAATGTCCCCGTTTGCAAGACTGGCTCTTAATTTGCAAACATGTAATTTATAGAGAACAGTCATATTATCTTCTCCACATATCTGAAGATTTATTAAAAAGATTTTTATACATAGGGATAGAAACACGCAAAAGTGGGGAAGATGGAAATGCGAGTCCACAGATTGTTTCAAACCCCTTACATAGCATGACTGGGTGTTATGGGGAACACAAATGTAACCTAACTGAAATGGACTTGGGGCTCTTTCAGTAATTGTCAGAAAAGACCTGAGCTGCCTATTCCTCTTTGCAAGGCGTAGTGATGATGTCTCGGTGATATCTGTGTTTCAAGAACTTGTTTTCTTCTGTTTAACTCAGGTGACACTATAGGATTTTTACTGGACTTGCAAGAGAAGAAGATGGTTTTTTATTTAAATGGGAACCAGCTTCCTGCCGAGAAGCAAGTCTTTTCATCAGCTATGTAAGTACATCCTTCTGAGGCTGAGGGCCATTTTGCAGGAGATGTCCGTCTTTGCAGAATTAGGAATAAATATTTAGCAAAGCTAAGACTTGACCTTGAGGAGGACCAAAACCTGACGTAACCGAGGGAGCCCAGCTGTATATACAGATTGCTCTGATTCATACAAAATGTGAGGATTTATTGGCTTGTGTTTTTACTAAGCACGATAGGTAAATCCACTCATTTTGATTTAATACAGTATTAAATCACTGGGGCTTGGGTAATAAATCGTGGTTTTTAAAATTCTCAGATGTGAATTATGGCCTTGCTTTGGCCTTTTAAAATAGTGCTTTTATTTTCATGTACAGCTGACCCAGTTCTTATATTCTTCCTTCCCTTCCTCCGCCAGCCTATTTTCTGGGGCAATCCTTGTTTTGTGCTTTCTGTGACTGTTATTCTGTTCCTACTGAGTTTTCTCAAAGCATATCTCCAGGCTTCTTCCCTAATGGGATATAGCAATTTTGAATTTCCAGTCCCCGAAGCTAAAAAAAAAGGAGAGGCAACAGCTCAAAGTGTCACGTTAACAATTGTTGCAAATAACAATAATAAAAAAATTGGGTCAGTCCCATGGGTGACCTGATTTACTACCATCACAAGTTGTGGCCCTGATGGGCAGACTCTGTTACAATCATAATTTGAGGACCACCTATATGCTGTCCTCAACTTATAACACTAACGGACCCTACCCATCAAGACCATAACGTGTGGTTGTAAATTGGGTCACCCTTTTGTGGCTGGAGAATTCTGGGACTTGACATCCACCCATCTTCAAGTCGCCTAGGTTGAGAAACATTGATGTAGAGCAGGGGTAGGTGACCTTGGCTCTTTTATGACTCATGGACTTCAACTCCCAGAATTCCTGAGCCAGCCACGCTGAGGGGAAAGGGAGAGGTTTCCAAGCTGAGCCATGCTGGCTCAGAAATTCTGGGATTTGAAGTCCACGAGTCATGAAGGGGCCATAGTTCCCCCATGCTGGCTCAGGAATTCTGGGAGTTGAAGTCCACGAGTCATGAAAGAGCCAAGGTGGCCTAGCCCTGAGTAGAGCATGCCTATCAACCCATGCTGATAAAACTTACTCCTAGTGACAGAAGTCATCTGTGCCTTCAAAAATAAACACAACACCTCCAGCTGTGAATGCCAACTACCCTGATGGCATTCTTTCTCTTAAAAGAAGTGTTGGGTATGATAAAGGTTGTAATCCAGGCTTTGGAGAGCCACAAAAGACACACAGCCATTGTCTGGCTTTAAAAATCATGGATATTTCACTATGAAGAATAACTGCAAACAGGTAGTTTGTATTGTTGCACTGATTTTTTTTCTCTCTCCCCCCCCCCCCCCCCCCCCCCAAATTATTGCACAGTTCCGGCTTCTTTGCTGCAGCTAGTTTCATGTCCTATCAACAGTGTGAGTTCAACTTTGGAGCAAAGCCTTTCAAATATCCGCCATCTACAAAATTTAACACCTTTAACGATTATGCCTTTCTGACAGCGGAAGAGAAAATCATTTTACCAAGGTAATGTGCCTGGATCTGGAAAGCTGGGGTAAGCTTTTGTGCTCTGCATCTTACCTTTGTTTGCAGATAGTAAATGATTGTCTTCCTTAGGTGAGTAGTTAATTGGTTGCTTAACGTTGGTGTGAATGTGACGGCCTCATCAGCTATGTGTATATTTTTCACCTCCTACTATTTAATCTTCAGACACAGACGCCTGGCCTTGTTAAAGCAAGTGAGCATTCGAGAAAATTGCTGTACGCTTTGCTGCGATGAGATAGCTGACACAGAACTCAGGCCTTGTGGACACAGGTACCTCAAGAAACAGTGACTTTTGATCAGTGTTTCCTATCATTTCAACCCCAATTCTCTCCCCCCGCCCCCGCCCCCATCCATTGCCCTTGGCAGAGTGAAAACCTGCCGAGCAAATCTGGTTTAGATACATCCATACATTATGATTTGTGATCACAATTTAGCCCCACATTTCTGTCGCTAAACATGCCAGTTGTTAAATGAGTTTTGCCCCATTTTACGACCCTTCTTGCCACAGTTGTTAAGCCATTCGTTACAGTGGTTAAATGAACCGTGCAGTTGTTAAGCGAATTTGGCTTTCCCCCTTGACTTTGCTTGCGAGAAGGTTGCAAAAGGTCCCAGGGCACTGCAACCGTCATTAATACATGCCAGTTGCCAAGTGTCTGAATTTGGATCACGTGACCGTGGAGAGGCTGCAACCGTCGCAAGAGTGAAAATTAGCCCCAGGTCACTTTTTTTCAATGCTGTTGCAATTTTGAATGGTCACACAGGAATGGGTGTAAGTCAAGGACTACCTGCACACACACACACACACAAACCCAAGCAATGTTCAGCAGGGTGTCCAAATCAACACTGTGGTATGCAGAGCGTTGTGTTGCAAACCCTGCCTGTGCCTCAGTGACGGGTCTTGCCTCACACCACTCCGATCACCATCTTGCTGACACGCAGCTTTACCGGGCAGGAGAGGAAGCTTGTTTCTGCGTGCTGCTTTCCCTGTTAAGGTCTTGCCAGCTGTTGACTAACCTGTTGGGAGCTATTCTCATTTTTGGAGAAACGTTACCTGGGTGACTCACCCTAACCTACAGCCTGAGAAGGCCTGATTCCTTCTCTTCCTCAGGGCTCTATCCCATTGATTGATTGATGGATGAAATTGATGCAGCCGCCCATCTCACCAAAAGGCACCATAGTTAAACCAAGAATCATAACACCCCACCCCACCCCCCAGCAAATTCAAACATAAAAACCGTAATATAGATATCCGAAAAAACCAAAATAGAACCATAAATGGAGGGAGAATAAAATGGATCCCTCAGCAATGGAGTCATCAAGAGGAAGCCTCCAGCTGTTCATTTCATCATTCCCAATTATCCCCGGATTAGATCTGCTAAGAGGAAGTAAATGTTGCCTGCTTAAAATCTGCACCAGTGTTTCTCAGTGTTGGCAGGTTAAGATACATGGACTTCAACTCCCAGAAGCCCCCAGACAGCTGTGCTAGCTAGAAAATTCAGGGAGTTGAAGTCCATCTATCTTAAGATTGCCAATGTTAAGAATCACCGATCGATGCATTCTCAGTTCCACCTAATAAGTTCCTGCCCTAGAATGCACCGTGTTCCCTAGTTCCTTCCAAATATTTCCTTTGCAATAAGAGGTGCCCTGCCCAAACCCACAATAACCCTCAGTGTATTTTGCCCCCGTTTTAACACTTCAGGTTGTTTGCCCTCTTCCGGAAGACACCGCCTTAGTAACCTCTCGCGTTCTTGCCTCTTTCAGCGATCTCTGCATGGAGTGTGCCTTGCAACTAGAAACCTGCCCTTTGTGTCGGCAAGACATTCAGACTCGCGTCCGACAGATTGCTCACATTTCATGACACGGGGAGAAAGTCTCTTGCGGATTTGCCTCCGGACCATTCCATCCAGCGTCAGAAGAAAGGCAGCTCAAAACGAACTCCATCTGCCCTCCCCCACCCCATCCCACCCCCACCCCACCCCCCCGGGCGAAGCCCAGCCTCACCCCCATAAGGACCAGAGATGGAAGTCTGTTTGGATTGCTGCAGCGTCTCCATCGTCGTGAGATGCTTTCGTTGAGCGGTCCTGAAAGTTGGTGGTGAAAGCTGACTTACCGTTTTAATTTATCCTCATTCAAGACTGTTAGGAAAGCCTTCTTCATTCTTTTCTCTGGTTTATTTTTTGCCTTGCCTTCTCAACTCCTTCCACTTAATACACTGAAGACTTTGCACTGGAAACATTTAATGCATAATCTCCTAAAACGGGGATGTAGCTGTTTCCCAAAGCCTTTGTTTTTGGCAGCCATTATGCTTTTTTTTTTTTTAATTACTTTGTCACTGTAGTTTCCTGCTGGTCAGAGTACAACCCCTCTATATATATTTTGGACTGTTAGCATGGAAATGTTAAGAGACTTGAAATCTACACGAAGAAACTGGTTTTTGAGGAAAATTGGTTATTTTCATTCATATTTCTAATTCCTTCAATTTCAGTACCTTCAATTTTGTGAAAAAGAAAAAATAATAATTTTCAGGAGGAATTCTTATAAATGCAGCCACAGACTGGAGATAGTTTGATATTCTGGGTATTTTTAAGGTACCATCGATCATTGCTTTTTTAAAAAAAACAACACCCAATCTGTTCTTGCAAGTTCTGTACATTTTGAAAATCCTGAACTATAGATCTTAAGATCTGGGAAGAATATGGAGCAAATGTGTTAATATTGTTTTGAAGAAATACATGTTTGAATAGCAAATAGCCTGATTTGATTAACTCCTATTTAGGATGATTCTAACTAATTTTTATATTGCGGTGTTTGGCTCAGATTACTTCTGTAAAACAGTTGCGTCAATCTTGTTCCTCCTGGATTTCTGAAGTAGCTGAAGTTGTAAGATAATGCAAAGCCATATCAAAATGTTCATCCTGCGCTGGACCTTAAGAAGACGGGGGGGGGGGGGGAATCTCGACTTCACAATTAACTGATTCCTTTCTTAAGATGCATATCATTATAATGTTTCAGGTGAGTTTCTGAGACAAGAACAGAATAAAATGTTAGGAAAAGTACTCAGGAAAGACTGAGTGAAAGAAATTGCGTAATCCTCTTTACGTTTATGGCATTGCCACATTTAATGCTAGCGTATTTATTTTTACAGTCAGGGAAATTGCAACTCTTAACTGGAATCAAAGTTGCCCCCATTTTTTGTAATTGCACCACGAAGAGGCCCAGACCCATAAAAAAAGATATAGAAGTGGATGGGGTGTGATTTAATTGTTAATATTTAACACATGCAGAGCGGCTAGCAGCTCCCTGCCTCAAAATGGATTCCCAGGTTTAAAATTAGTAGTATGTCAGGAACATCTTATTAAAAAAAATCTCTTGTACAAACATGTAAAAAATGGAATGGAATAGAGAATGGATTGGAATGGAACAGAATAGTTGGAAGGGACCTTGGAGGTCTTCTATTCCAGCCCCCTGCTCAAGCAGGATTTTGTTGCTCAGTAGGATTGAGACAGAAGTATCTGATATATAGACGTAGGTCATAGACCTTTGTGGCTGTTGAGTAGGGCAGTGTTTCTCAACCTTGGCAACTTTTAAGATATGTGGACTTCAACTCCCAGAATTGCCCATGGTTGTTAAGCAAATCTGGCTTCCCCATTGACTTGGCTTGTCAGAAGGTTGCAAATAATAATAATAATAATAATAATAATAATAAAATTTTATTTGTATACCGCCCTTCTCCCGAAGGACTCAGGGAGGTGAACAGGGCAAACATATAAAATTTCAGAATACAAAAGTTAAAAAGAATTAAACCAAATACCCAGGATGTCACAATACATTAAAAATACATTTAAAACAATAAAAACCCAACCCATCCCCCATCAGGCCAGGCCGGTCAGACGACATTCTCTGACCGGTGGCACTCTGAGGAGACCCACTCTGTGGGAACACACAGGGCGGAGGGAAGTTGACGTCAGCAGCAGGTGATCCCTAAGGTACTCCGGACCCATGCCATGTAGGGCTTTAAAAACCATTACCAAAACCTTGAATCTCACATGGAAGACAACTGGGAGCCAATGCAGCTCACGGAGCAGAGGTGTAACATGGGAGTATCGGGAGACTCCCAAGACAACTCTCGCGGCTGCATTCTGTACCAGTTGGAGCTTCCGAGTGGTCCTCAAGGGCAGCCCCATGTAGAGAGCATTGCAATAGTCTAAACGAGAGGTCACGAGCGCATGAGTGACCGTACGCAGGGCATCCCGGTCTAGATAGGGTCGCAACTGGCGCACCAGGCGAACCTGGGCGAAAGCCCCCCTAGTCACAGTTGTTATGTGATCTTCCAAAGAAAGTTGTGAATCTAGGAGGACTCCCAAGTTGCGAGCCCTATCTACGGGGGGTAATAACTTACCACCCATAAAAAGAGATGGAATGTTCCGAATATCCCGGGATGCCAGTATGCACAGCCACTCAGTCTTGTCAGGGTTGAGTTAAGTCTGTTCCTCCCCATCCAGACCCGAACCGCTTCCAGGCAACGGGACATCACGTCGAGGGCATCACTGGGGTGGTTTGGGGTCGAAATGAAAAGCTGGGTATCATCAGCATACTGATGATACCCAGCTCCAAAACCACGAATGATCTCATCCAGCGGTTTCATGTAGATGTTGAACAGGAGAGGCGAGAGGACCGACCCCTGAGGAACTCCACAAGCGAGAGGTCTCGAGGTCGACCTTTGCCCCCCTGCCAACACCGACTGCGAACGTCCCAGGAGATAGGAGGAGAACCACTGAAGAACCGTGCCTCCCACTCCCAATCCCCTGAGACGCCGCAGCAGGATACCATGGTCGATGATATCAAAAGCCACTGAGGTCTAATAGGACTAGGACAGAGGAAAATCCCCTGTCCTGGGCCCTCCAGAGATCATTCACCAGAGTGACCAATGCCGTCTCCGTGCTGTACCCAGGTCTGAAACCCGATTGGTACGGGTCTAGATAATCCGTTTCATCCAGAATCAGGGGGAGCTGATGCGCCACCACACTCTCAACAACCTTCGCAAGAAAGCGAAGGTTGGGGACCGGATGAAAGTTATTTAACACAGCTGGGTCCAAGGCAGGCTTCTTGAGGAGAGGTCTCACCACCGCCTCCTTCAAGACGGTGGGGAAACTACCCTCACTCAAAGAAGCAGATATAACCGCTGGAACCAGCCTCGTGTCCCCTCCCGAGCCGCATAAACCAGCCAGGAGGGGCACGGGTCCAATAAACATGTGGTGGAGCGGGTCACCCTAAAGAGGGCGGCCGGGCAGTTATCTGCAGACGCGATAAGGGTAGCAAAGTGGTTAGACTTTGCCACCCTTATTGCTGGGAGATAAGAACTAAAACAGTTCTTAGTCGCAATCGGTCGGATTCAGATTGGCTGGATCTCCAACAGCTCTCTAGGCCCCGTCTTCGACGCTTCATCTCCCGGAGCTCCGCAGAAAACCATGGAGCCTGCTGGGATCTGCACCGGGTCAGGGGCCGCAAGGGTACAACTCGGTCAAGTGCCTCAGTGGCTGCCCTTTCCCAGGCTTCCAGTAAGGCATCCGCCGAGTTGTGAACAAAGGAGGCAGGTGGGGACCCCAGCGATGCCTGGAACCTCTCGGGGTCCATTAAGTGCCTGGGGCGGAACCATCTAGTTCAGGGGTGTCAAACTCAATTTCATTGAGGGCCGCATCAGCATTGCGGTTGCCCTCAGGGGGCCAGGTGGGTAGGGCCAGGGTGGGCGTGGCCTACTGGATGGGCGTGGCTAGAGTGCGTATGGCCTACTGGGTGGGCGTGGCCAGCTCTACATCATTTGCCTCAAGGGTGCCTATGGGGGCCTGGGCAGGAGTGGGACAGATCTGAGGGTCTCTGGCAGAAGGAGGGTCTCTGGGCCAGGGCCAAGGCAGCGGGGGCTGTTCCCTCACTGTTTCCAGGATGGCTTCGCGGGCCACATGAAACCACTTTGCGGGCCGGATCCGGCCCCCGGGCCTTGTGTTTGACATGTCTGATCTAGTTGGTTCCACACACCCACGGCGGGGAGTGGCAAAACGGAAGACCAGCCGCAGGAGATGATGATCGGTCCATGACAGGGGCATGACAATTGGGGAGCCCCCACCAAGATCATCTAACCACCGTCCAGATAGAAAAACCAAGTCAAGGGTGTGGCCCTTGACATGAGTCAGTCCATGAATTACTTGCGTCAGGTCCATGGCCGTCATAGAAGCCATGAACTCCCGAGCTAACTCAGAGATCCTCCCAGGGATGGTAGATTGAAGTTGCCCAGAACTATAAGTTTGGGGAACTCAATCACCAACCCTGAGAGGATGTTGAGAAGCTCAGGCAGGGCTGCTGCTATCCCCGGGACACCATTATAAATATAAACCAGTTGTCAAGCATCTGAATTTTGATCACATGACCATGAGCATGCTGCAATGGTCATAAATGTGAAAAAATTGTCATGCATCACAGTTTTCAGGGCCGTTGTAATTTTGAACGGTCACTAAACAAACTCTTGAAAGTCAAGCACTGCCTGTATTGCCGATCTCTTATTGGAGGGCTGCGTAGGTTAAAATAAGTACCATTCTGGTGCCCAACAACAGTGATTGTCAAGCCAAACCAAAGCCAGTGTGCTGATATATTTATTGTTATCTAATAGCTGCCTTGTGACCTCATTCTTAATGTTAATACTACTTTTCTCCAACTCTTTCCTTGGGGATTAAGTGTATTTTTATTGTTGGCTGAAGTTTTCCTTCTTGCAATATAGACGAACCTCTAGATCAGGGTATCCCAAACTTAGCGACTCTTGAGACAGGTGGACTTCGACTCCCAGCATGGCGGGCTGGGGTATTCTGGGAGTTGCAGTCCTCACATCTTAAAAGTTGCCAATGTTGGAAACCCTCATCTTTTGGGGACCAGGGGACCGGTTCCACGGAGAGAGGTTTTTCTGTGGCTCAGAGGGGGCGTGGTTTTGTGTGCTGCCTGCATCTCGTGGATGGGGCTTTGCTTGTTTGTGCAGCCCGGTACTGGTCCACACACTGGGGGTTGGTGACCCCTGGATTAAGCAATGTGCTGTAGCTAAAATTCAGCATATGGCTTTGTCCTGTATAGGCAGTCCTCGACTTACAAGTCGTAATTAGTGTCTGTCTGAAGTTACAACAGCACTGAAAAAAGTAGCATGACCATTTTTCACACTAATGACCTTTGCAGCATCCCCATGGTCATGTGATCCCCATTTGGCCCCCTTGGCAACTGGCACGTATTGATGACAATAGTCGCAATGTCCCATAGCGAAAAAGATTGTAAAGTTGGGCACAACTTCCTTAACTGCCTTGCTGAGCAATGGAAATTCTGGTCCCATTTGTGTTGTAAGTCAAGAACTAAGCCAGCACAATACTTCCAGCTGTTAATCAACAGTGGAAGCTAGTTAATGTACAAACTAAAATTGTCCCGGCAACAATTGCTTTCCGTTAGAAAGATTGCTCACCCCAGAATATTTGCACCTGCCTTGTTCTTCACTCTGCATTCAGTCAACATTCGTCCTTCATGTAATCAACAGTTTGATTTGATTGATAGCTACGTGCCTGAAGCAGTGTCTCCAGTCTTCAAAATATGCAACTGATTCATTCTGGTTTGGTTTCGACTCTTTCCTACTCTGTAGAACTCAGAGGTGCTTACGATGAATTAGAAAGATAAATACAAATTTCAAAACACAAATAATTTAGCACTGCAGTTTAAATGCTAAATATGCTCTTTAAGCAAATCATTAAATCATTAAAAATTCTAACACACGCAGTAGAAAACAGGCAAAAACGAAGCAGAGCGCTGCCAGTAGCCAAGACAAGCAGCAGCAACCGATGGAAACCGATTAAAAGAGAAACTTCCTAACAGGGAGAACAATTAACCAGTGGAACGGCTTGCTTCCACAGGTTGTGGGTGCTCCAACACTGGAGGTTTTCAAGAGGAGACCGGACAGCCACCTGTCTGCAATGGTGTAGTAGGGTCTCCTGCCTGAGCAGGGGGTTAGACTAGAAGACCTCCAAGGTCCCTTCGAGCTGCCCAAGTGATAATTCGTTAATTTCCATGGGATTCAGAAGGGATGGTGTCTATCCCAAAATGCGGGTGCATTTCATCAGCATACGGCGGAGCCAAAATAAGTCTGTAGATATTTAAACAACGTGCACGAAATTCTTTTAAGCATTTTCACGACTCGCAGACACCGGAGCTTTCTCTCTCTCTCACATACACACACACTCATCTCTGTTTCAAAGCCAAAGAGCCAGCGCTTGTCCGAGGACGTCTCCGTGGTCATGTGGCCGGCATGACTGGACGCCAAAGGCGCACGGAACGCTGTTACCTTCCCACCGGAGCGGTCCCTATTTTTCTACTTGCATTTTTACGTGCTTTCGAACTGCTAGGTTGGCAGAAGCTGGGACGAGTAAGAGGCGCTCACTCTGTTACGCGGCACTCGGGATTCGACCCGCCAAACTCACACACACACACACACACACATCCGCGTCCGGTTTGACCGCTTCCAACCTCCACGTGTTTTCAGAGCGAGAGGCCCCGCCCCTTCCGCATCTGATTGGCCTTCCTCGGAGAACAGAAGCCCCGCCCCATTCGCCTCCCTTCCTCCCGATAGGTTCTCTTGCTGAACCCCCGCGCTACCGGAAGTGGCCGTTGCCCGGACGACGAGAGCGGGTTATAGTAGCGGCCTTTTAACGGACTCGATGGCGGCGCTGCCGCCGCGGCCTTCGCTTCTGCTTTGATCCCGGTGAGCAGCGCGGGAAAGCGCGGAGAGGGTCTCTTGCGCCGCCTCTTGGAGTGGGGGTGGGGGTGGTAGCTCCCGGGCCGCAGGTAGACTGCGCTTGGAGCGGGAGGCTCCATCTCCCGCATCAAGAGGGGCGCGCTTCGATGGGAAGAGCCGCTGCAGCCCCTCCGGCGACGATTGGGGAGGCGGGGGGGGGGGGCTGCCTTTTTCCCCGGAGCCCCCCTTTGCTCCAGGAGCAGCCCGTCTCTAACGTGAAATCGGTTTTAAATCTGGCCGGCCTAAATTAAATTATTCCAATTTACTGGGCCGCGTTTCAAAGACTCCCCAAAACCCGGAGGGTTTGTTTTAATTCTGGTTATTTCTATTAATTCAGCAGTATTTCAAAGCTGCCCCAGGCCTGAAGGACTTGTTTATTCTGCTTATTTCTACTGATTGATTCATTTATTTAGCAACATTTCAAGGCAGCCCCATTTATTTATTATATATAACCTATTTATTATATATATTATATATATATTTGTATATATGTGTGTATATATATGTATATATATATGTGTGTGTGTGTGTGTATATGTATATATGTATATATATATGTAAATTGGTTTACACAAATATGAGCTGTCACCAGTGGTGACTACTGCCTGTCGATGGCCTTCGGTTAGGCTGAAACAGGAAATAAGAAATTGTAAGCCGCCCTGAGTCTTCGGAGAAGGGCGGGATATAAATGGGATTAAAAATAAATAAATATAGATATAGATAGATATAGATATAGATATAGATATATAAGGTAAAGGTTCCCCCGCACATGCGTGCTAGTCGTTTCTGACTCTAGGGGCCGGTGCTCATCTCCGTTTCAAAGCCGAAGAGCCAGCGCTTGTCCGAGGACGTCTCCGGGGTCATGTGGCCGGCATGACTAGACGCCAAAGGCGCACGGAACGCTGTTACCTTCCCACCATAGTGGTCCCTATTTTTCTACTTGCATTTTTACGTGCTTTCGAACTGCTAGGTTGGCAATTGAAATATGCATTTCAAAGCCCAAAGGAAATACTTATTAATTTTAACTTAATTAGGTTAATTGATTGAGCAGCATTGTAAAATGCCCCAGCATAAAGGGCTCTAGGTTGCCTTTTACATAGGATGCCTTTTTGACCTTTGTTTTATGGCTCTCCCCCTCTGCTGATAGAAGGCCCACAAATAATATAAGTCTTGATACAGGATCCCTGTAGGTCTGTCTGGAGGCCTTCTTCCAAATGTGTGGCTTTTATCTCTTGGAATTCCCTATGCTCATTGCTCTCATTACTTGTACGCTGCCCAGAGTTGCCTTTCTTGAGATGGGCAGCTATATAAATTTGATAAATAAATTCTGGAGGTCTTGCATTGCTCAGCCCAGTGGCACCCCCCTCATTCATGTCTATGGCAACACTGTAAAAGATTTCCAAAGGAGCAACATTAACATCCTGAAAGATTAACTAAGATGAGCAGATCTGAACTGTGTAAATATACGTAGTTCTTGATTTGTGTTTTTAATGAAAAGAAGGACTAGGAGTAACATGACAGCAAAGTTCCAATATCTAAGGGGCTGGCACACACAAAAAAAGGGGTGGGTGGGTCTTGTGTATTGATTGCTAGCTGCCCAGAGTTAAAATTTAAGATGGGCATTTGTAGGCATTTTCTTGGAATTTCATGGCATTTCTTGCCTTTCTTTGATCAAATACCTTTGACCAGAGTTAACATGCTCTCCTTTCACTATCAACTATTAAAAATCCTCCATGGTGAACAATTAAGGTGAAAATCTTCCTGGCGGAAGAATGGAAAGCTGTTTTCATTTAGAGGAGGCATCCCCAATTGGCTGTTGCAGAGAAACTGAATCCTGAGAAATTGTCCACTCATACAGGGGGGTGGGGTGGGGTGTTGTATTAATATTGGAGGTGGCTGGGATGTGCCCTGGGTTCTGAGAACGAGTCAACCATATTAAAATCTTTCTTTCATAAATGCAGGTAGCCAAGCAACAATGGAGACTTTAGAAGAAGAAAGTTTTGGCGTATCCATGTAAGTGTATTTCTACTTTTTGCAAGTCATTTCATTGGGAATATTAGGAAACGAAACAAGTTGGAGGATTGGGAGGGGTAAGTCAGCCTTGTGATCTTCTGTACCGCCCTGAGAAGGGGATGTAGGATGAAAATTCTGGTTCCTTTTGGGAGTGGTTAAGAGGGAACAACTACTAATTGGGGCCAATTTTTGGATGGGGGATGCAGATGAAAGAGATGGCTTCCCAAGATATTTTCACTAGTGAGAGGGCAGAGAACGGCAACAAAGATGATAAGGGTTCTGGAGGCTAAAACATATGATGAATGCTTGACGGAACTGGGTATGTCTAGCCCAGGGGTAGGCAACCCCGGCTCTTTTATGATTCATGGGACTTCAACTCCCAGAATTCCTGAGTCAGCATAGCTGAATTCTGGGAGTTGAAGTCCATGAGTCATAAAAGAGCCAACCCCTGGTCTAGCCTAAGGAAGAGAAGGATTAGGGGGGACATGGTAGCAGTCTTCCAGTACCTGAGGGTCCGTCACAGAGAAGAGGGGGTCGACCACTTCTCCAAAGCACCTGAAGGCAGGATAAGAAACAATGGGTAGAAGTTCGTTAAAGAGAGACCCAACTTAGAACTAAGGAGAAATTTCCTGTAAATGAGAAATAGGGTATGGTTTGCCTCCAGAAGTTGTGGGTGCTCCATCACTGGAGGTTTTAAGAAGAGATCGGACAACCGTTTGTCCCAAATGGCATGGGGTCATCTATTCAAGCAGGGGGGTTAGACTGGAAGGTCTCTGAGGTCCCTTCCAATCCTGTTGTTCTATATTTTCCCATTCCTACCAAATATTAATAAGAATCCTTGAAAGGCCACAAAATGATAGATCTAGAGCAGGCATGTCAAACTCGTGACGTCGCGCAACGCATCGTGACTTTTTTCCCATGGCCGGCAGTGGGGTGGGCGCAGTTTCAGTATGATGCATCCGGCCTGCGGGCCGGCACTTTGACACGCCCGGTCTAGAAACCTGGATTAATGAATGTAATTCTTAATAAATTCAACCTAGGTCCCATTTTGCATAATGGGCCTTTCACTTTCCTTGGTTACTGAAATCTAAATTCCTCCTCTCTCATTTTAGCTCCTCGCCCTCTGATGCTGAATTTGATGCTATTGTAGGATATTTGGAAGATATTGTAATGGGTGAGTTCTGCTTTGATAGTTGATACTGCCCCCCCCCAAAGGCCTTCCTCAGTACTCCAGCCTCACAAACAACAGCTTGTATTTGATTGATAAGCCTAAAAAATACATTTGCCTAATCTCAGAGTTATAAATGTAGTCCAAGTCCAGTTCACCAGGAAGACAGCATGAGGAAGAGGAAGAGGCAGCGACATCAAACTTCACTAAGCTCCTTGTACCAAGCCATTATCAAGCTTGAGTGATGTTGCTGCAGCAGATACGCCAAGCTAGGCTATTTTCTGCACACTTGGAAGCCTTGCCCTTATCTGAGCATGGCCAGCCCTGAATAGACCTAGTTTCTCTCAAAACGTTTGCCCCTGAGTAATCCCAAGTTTCCGAGGATGGTTGATTGTTTCTCTGCCTTTCTTTTGACTCTTCCACCCTCAGCTTCTTCTGAACATGCATGAAGGAAGGCTTCTGGTCTAGGCCAGAGGCTGCTGGATAGGGGGATCATCTATTTTTGACTTGGTTTATAAATATTGCTTCTGCCCCAGGAGCTCCTTCACTTTTGCCAAAAGGATGAGAGGGTGTCCAGAGGTGTGTCTTCTTCTCTTCACCTGAAGGAAGACACTTGAAGCAGAACCATGACCATCGCTAGATGGCTGGTTAAAACCTATCAGTTCCAAGTTAGTGGAAGATTTTAAACACGTCTTCAGTGCTGCTCATTTTCACATCCGCTAGTCAGATCCGATCTGTGTTTTGTCATTGCACACCTTATCTGGAGCAGGGCTTTTTGACCTGCATGCCAGACTTGATGGGGTTCCATGTTCAGACAGGCATTTGGAATGCTCGGACTGTCTGCTTAGTGCCAATTCGTTCTTCCTGTATAAACTATGTTAATCATGATAAAGGGATCACTGTTGTAGGTTGGTCAAATTCTCTAGTGCAGGGGTAGAGGCCACCTCGGCTCTTATGACTCGTGGACTTCAACTCCCAGAATTCCTGCATGGCTCAGCTTGGGAATCTCTCCCTTTCCCTTCAAGCATGGCTGGCTCAGGAATTCTGGGAGTTGAAGTCCACGAGTCATAAAAGAGCCGAGGTTGCCTACCCCTGCCCTAGGGAATAGATGTCCCTTCTCCAAGGAGACTTCCAAAAGACTTTTAGGAGATTTGCTTCTAAGAACTCTGGTCCTACAAGAGCCTTCCTAGCTAGCAAAAAAAATGGGATTGGCTGCATATAGATGGTACCCTTCCCCCCCCCCCCGCCCCCTCCAAGTTGCAGCTGTGCTGTTGTCGTGGCTGACCCAGAACACAATGTGCTGGATTTCAAGTTGAGCGTGGCAGGCTGAAAGAATGGGGTCACTGTGTTTCAGCGAAATAGCCGCCCCATTTAGCAGCTGTTTTGTGATTTTAGATGACGACTTCCAGCTCATACAAAGAAACTTCATGGATAAATACTACCAAGAGTTTGATGACACAGAGGAGAATAAACTGGCCTACACGCCTATCTTTAATGAATACGTAAGTTTGTCGTGGTGGGTTTTTTTTGTGTGTGTGTTTTTTTTTTGTCTACACATAAGATTTTCTAGAGGCTGAATTACTAATTGGCTTGTTTATAAAAGTTTGAACTGGGCAAGAATGTGCAGGGTCTACTGGCTTCACTCAACAAAGAAATGTGTGACTGGAACTGTGATGGCGAACCTATGGCACAGGTGCCATAGGTGGCACGCCGAGCCCTCTCTGTGGGCACGCGCGCTGTAGCCCCAGTCCTAGGCCTTCAGCTGGGCTTTATAAAACCTTTTTCGCTTTAGGCCTCCGCCGCTGTGTGCAAAAAATAATTAATAACCTAATTATCAGATAACTACCTTTAATAGCAAATTCAGGAAGCAGGAGGTTTACTTTTGCCATAGATCCATCAAAGGTCAGCTGTAAGAACTAATAATTGTTAGTTGCACTCTCAATTATCCCTGGGTTACCTTTGGTTTTTCTGTTGTTGGGTCCCAAAGCATGGATCCTTGACATTGCGTTTGTAAAGTCTGTACAACCCCTTTGTGCTGTCCCGCTCAGACACACACACACACACATACACATAACTCTGGTTTAGTGGGTTTATTAATATTCCCCCGCAACTCCCTTCATCCAAAACCCCAGAACTGTCCCAATTAAGTCCAGCCCCAGGCAGACCAATGTTAGTCCCCAGAGCAATAGCACTTAGACTTATATACCACTTTACAGTGCTTTACAGCCCTTTCTAAGTTGTTTACAGAGTTATTGCCCCCAACAACAATCTGGGTCCTCATTTTGCTGACCTAAAACGGATGAGTCAGCCTAGAGCAGACATGTCAAACACAAGGCCCGGGGGCTGGATCTGACCCGCGAAGTGGTTTCATGTGGCCCGCAAAGCCGTCCTGGAAACAGTGAGGGAACGGCCCCCACTGCCTTGGCACTTTCCCCAGTCCCATCTCCTTCTGCCAGAGACCCTCAGATCTGTCCCACTCCTGCCCAGGCCCCCATAGGCACCCTTGATAGGAACGATGTAGAGCTGGCCATGCCCACCCAGTAGGCCATACACACTCTAGCCACGTCCACCCAGTAGGTCACGCCCACCCTGGCCACACCCACCCGGCCCCCCGAGGGCAACTGCAATGCTTATGCGGCCCTCAATGAAATTGAGTTTGACACCCCTGGCCTAGAGCCAACCTTGAGCCGGTGAGATTCGAACTGCTGGCAGCCCGCAATCAGCAGAGGTAGCTGCAGTACTGCAATTCTAACCACTGTGCCACCTGGCACCACTGTGCCACAAGTCCACAAAGCGCTTGAAAGTTTCCCAATCAAAATAAACCCGCCAGGCAAAAATTAAATTCCACGTTACAAAAGGCTTCACGGGGCAGGATCCAAGTCAAGGCAGCGTGTCAATCCAAAGCAAAGTCAAGAATCACAACGGCTAGAAAACGCACCGCTAGGAAATGAACGCATTGTTCCAAACATCACTTCCCTCTTGTGGTACCCCCAAACACTTGACAATCGGTTGGGGTTACTTTCTGAGGAACAACAATTCCTCCTCAAATTCAAGTGGCCCCCCAAACCCTCATGGAAGTTAGAAAGCCACAGCACTGTAGCTATTCCAGCAAGCTGAGATGTTGTCATGTTCCCTGTTGCGATGCCTGCTTGTTTAATGCAATTTATGTTCACTGGGGCAGTGGCCCCCAACCTTTTGGGCACCGGGGAGAGGTTTTTCCGTGGACTGGAGGGGCCGTGGTTTTGCGTGCCGCCTGCATCCCATGGATGGGGCTTCGCTTGTTTGCACGGCCCAGTTGCTGCATGCCGCGGCCCGGTTCTGGTCCACGGACTGGGGGTTGGGGACCCCTGTACTAGGGTACAAGCAAAGCAGTTGTTTCTATAGCAGCGTTTCTCAACCGTGGCCATTTGCAGACGGGGGTGACTTCAATTCCCAGGATTCCACATATTTTCAAGTGGCCATGGTTGAGAAACACTGTTCTACAGTGTCTGTTGTAATGACTTTAACCTGGTTTATGGCTGCCACAATTGGAGCAGCACAGAAAAGGGAAGAAGAAGCAAATAAATATATATATATTTTCTAATTTTAGATCTGCTTAGTGGAAAAATACATTGAAGCCAAACTCTTGGACAGGATTCCTGGTTTCAACATGTCTGCCTTCACCTTGTCCTTGCAGTAAGTCGGCTTGCTGTCTTGGTGTTTTGGGTTGGTTAAGTTTTTTCTGTTCTCTGAAGTCACTCAAAGGCCACGAGGCAGGCGCCCTAATGGTGGGAGAACTTTCTTCCTCTTAATCCTTTCTATCCCTTTTCAAATCTTGTGGAAGTGAGATGCTGGGCTTCGTGGCCTATGGGACTGGGGGTATTTTGGGGGTGCCATTATGTAATCACTTTAATTTCTTTTTCCCCATGTGGGGGCCCAGTGAAATAATAGCAGGACCTCTCTTGCCTACACAGGGACAAATGGATTACAGGTAGTTCACAACTTATGCCCTTTTGTTTAAAGACCATTCAAAAATTACAACGGCCCGGTGGAAAAAATGGACTTAGGGCTGTTTTTCACACAGTCGTTGTGGCATCCCCCTGGCCACCGGATTAAAATTCTGACGCTTGGCAACTGACCTAGATTGATGACACTTGCAGTGTCCCAGGGGTGACCTTTCACGACCTTCTGACAAAGTCAGTTTGGAAGCCAGATTCCCTTGCAACAAGAAAGGTTGCAAAATGGGGCAAAACTCACCCAACAACCGTCTCGCTTAGCAACGGAAATTTTGGGCTCAGTTGTGGTCGTAAATCGAGGGCTACCTACATTGGAATCTCTTGTCTTTTTTACTCCCTAGACCAGGGGTAGGCAACCTTGGCTCTTTTATGACTCATGGATTTCAACTCCCAGAATTCCTGAGCCAGCGTGGCTCAGCTTGGAAACCTCTCCCTTCCCCTTATCCTTCGGATAAGCTTCCACCCATTGCTTCGGGTCCCACCCTCAGGTGCTTTGGAGATAAATCCATGCCCTCTTCCCTGTGGCAATCCCCCAAGTATGAGGAGATGCCATCGTGTCACCCCTAGTCTTTCTCTTTGGTAAACTAGACCAGAGGTGGGGAACCCTGGCTCTTTTATGACTCGTGGACTTTCAACTCCCAGAATTCTTGAGCCAGCTTGGCTCAGCTCGGCTGGCTCAGGAATTCTGGGAGTTGAAGTCCACGAGTCATAAAGCGGCCAAGGCCAGGGGTAGGCAACCTTGGCTCTTTTATGACTCGTGGACTTTCAACTCCCAGAATTCTTGAGCCAGGCTGGCTCAGCTCGGAAACCTCTCCCTTCCCCTCAGCATGGCTGGCTCAGGAATTCTGGGAGTTGAAGTCCACGAGTCATAAAGCGGCCAAGGCCAGGGGTAGGCAACCTTGGCTCTTTTATGACTCGTGGACTTCAACTCCCAGAAATCCTGAGCCAGCATGGCTCAGCTTGGAAACCTCTCCCTTTCCCCTCAGCGTGGCTGGCTCAGGAATTCTGGGAGTTGAAGTCCACGAGTCATAAAAGAGCCAAGGTTGCCTACCCCTGGCCTAGAACTTCATCCTGTAGTTACTTTTCAGATCTAATAGCAAAATAATGGCAGAGGCGTTTTGGAGAGAAGAAATTGCAGTTATGGGGAGAAGAAGCTGCAAGTCCGTAGGTGGGGAGAGTCTGCAGCAGCCAGAGACGCTCCATTCACTTCTTAAAACGTTCCCCAGACCCTTAGCAGGTGCCATCTAACAGCTGGCTAGTTCCCTAATCCTTCTCTCTAAGTAGGGGATTGCATTTCCTAAGCCCCACGTGGACTTGTCTACCTGCTCCTACTTCAGAGTCTCCCACCAGCAGAGCTGCATTAAGGGATCGACCAAAGCAGCAATTCCTTATTTCCCAACTCAGGATTGCTCAGCACCGAATGTAGTGATGAAGGAACAATTTCAAGCCATAACCCTCAAGCGGGGATCCCATTTCACACTGAGAGTTGAGCTTAATGCAATTTGCCGACGGCTTTGGTGCCACATTCTCCCTTGGAGAAGCGTGAAGGAAATTGGCAGCCTTTCCTCTGATGACGGCTGCTTGTCATCCCTTTTTAGATTAGATCAAAGCGAATGTCAGTGTTTTCATTTTGATTTATGAAATTCCCTCTGTTTTTCCTTAAAATTTTTTGTGGTTTGGTTTGGTATTTTTGTGGGTGTGGCCTTTTCCCCTATTCTCTAATTCTTCATTATAGTAATGACATAATTCTTAAGATTCTACAGTATAGTAATTCTTCAGGGATTGTAATCCCGTCATTTTCTGCACAATCACTTTTATGCGAGGGGTAACAGGTAGAGCACTAGAGGGGTAACAGGTAGCACTAGAGCAGGGCTCTTCAAACTTGGCCCTTTTATGACTTGTGGACTTCAACTCCCAGAATTCCTCAGTCAGGCACGCGTGCCTGGCTGAGGAATTCTAGGACTTGAAGTCCACAAGTCATAAAAGGACCAAGTTTGAAGAGCCCTGCTTAAGAGTCTCCTGCTTAGCAACCACTCCAAGTTACAGTGGCGTGGGAAAAAATAACTTTATGACCGGTCCTCACCCCTATGGCCATTGCAGCATCCTGCAGTCATGATGTGATCACCATTTGCCAGCTTCACACCTGGCTTAGGACAAGCAGAGCAAGTGGAGAAGCTGACAGTGAAATGGCAAGTCACGGCTACAGGATGTTTCCCTTAACAATTGTGGCCCTCTTCAGCCAAGTTGCCAGTCCCAACCATGGCCATTCAGCGAGGACCACCTGTAGCGTTTTCCTCTTCACTGCTCCGGAGCAGATTTTGCACTCTTTTAAAATCTGAAAATACCTGTCCACGTTAAATGACTTTATCCGAATCCCTCATTTGCAGGCAGCACAAGGACGAAATAGCTGGAGACATTTTTGACATGCTTCTCACATTTACTGACTTTCTGGCCTTTAAAGAGATGTTCCTGGATTATCGAGCTGTAAGTATTTTAAAAGTGAGCTGGCGGTGAGTGCGGAACATGGGTATGCCGGTCCCTCTGACCCGGGATCATGTTTTCCCATTAACAGTGGTTCTCCAGGGTGAGGGGAAGAGAAAGAGCAGGCAAACATACAGGGAGCCAGTGATTTGCTCATGATCCCTTAGAATCCTCTCTGATCCCTTCCAGCTTGCCCCTCAACAGTGTCCCACCACTGAAATCCTTGCTTTACTGCGTTTTTACAGGCAGGGTTAGAGTGCGGTGGGATTTCCAGTCCAGCGCTCTGCAGACAATAAAAGCCCAGTATTTGTAAATTGCTTTCCTTTTTTCATCTGCCGCTCTCTTCTGTAGAAATGCCTCCGAACTGAAGTGTTTTTGTGTCTCGCTGTAGGAGAAAGAAGGACGAGGCCTGGACTTGAGTGCCGGGTTGGTGGTCACCCCTTTAAGCAAGCCCTCAAGGTCGCCCCCCCAGAACAGCCTGTGGCATTAGTCTTTGGCTCCAGAGGAAGGCTGCCTCCCTTGGGACGTCCCAAATAGGAAAGAGAGGAATGAAAGTTCTCAGCGGGCATGATCTTCTCTTCAGCTCCTCGTTTGGATGGTCCCCTACCACCTTCTCTCCATCCCAGCACTTGGACTCTTGCTGTTTCCACCCAACTGGATTTTACGTGGTGGAGATCAATAAGTGCAATCATTTCTCTGAGGACATCCTAGTGCTATCTCTCTGTCTCTGTCTCTCTTTCTTTCTCTCTCTTTGTGGGAGAACGGTCATGGAAGACTAGGGTTGGGAGTGAAGGTCTCTATAGCCCTCTCCCGCCGAGTTTCACAACCACAGAATCTCTGGCAAATTGTTTTTGTGTGGGCTGTGAATGAAACACGTTGACTGGACAGATAGGTAGTATGCATCGGGGTGCTTTTTGTCAGTGTTTTGACGCAAATGGTTTTTTTTTGTATATATAGCATGAAAACGGTACAGCGATGTTCTCTACTGGTGGTGAATTTGAGTCCTTCTCCAGTAATCAGACTCTTTTTTCCCCCCCTTCACTTCAGGGCTTTCACCCCTTACCTCAGAGGTCATGATATTTTTGAAATGTACATTTCACATTTTTTTAGGAAAGCTACCATGCAGGGTCCGTGCTATGTAATATAAGGATACAGCCACCTCCTATAATGAACCTAGCTATTAAGGACTTCCCACAAGGTCTTT
Organism: Daboia siamensis; assembly: GCA_024449315.1. Classification (NCBI taxonomy): domain Eukaryota; kingdom Metazoa; phylum Chordata; class Lepidosauria; order Squamata; family Viperidae; genus Daboia; species Daboia siamensis. The sequence goes on from JAKJMR010018296.1 coordinate 360,379, forward strand.
GGGAATATTTCTGCTTCCTTCAGTCAAATTCTTGTTCACAAGAGTCTTGCTGCCCTCCATATTGAGCCAAATCAGCTGACCCAAGTGCCAGTGAGGTGAATTGTCCACTCACCGCTAGCTCCTCATCCAAATTACCTTGGACCCCCTGCATACGTTCGTCCTTCTCCTGCTGGGAAGCATGGAGCAGTTGCAGCCATCTTGAGTGCAATCCAGCAGGAGGATCAGCCATGATCAGTAGGCAGCTGTTCTTTACCCCCTCACTTGCCAGGGACCTGCAGCCCCTTGATGGGGCTGAAAGATGTTTTCTAGGGCCCCTTGGGTAGGGAAGAGCTTCTGCGGTACAGAATCGGGAGCCCCTCGCAAAGAGTGTTTTCAGACAGGAGAGAGTAGAGAGAACATGGTGCTTCTAATAAGCAATTACAATATTTACAGTTGCTGCAGTGTTTCCCTTGTAATTTTTTTTTTCTGTAATGTTCTCGGCCTGAAAGTTGGCCTCCAGCGGGATTTTCAAAATCTTTATCCAAAAGCACGTTCTGTTTGCAAAAGATATTTTCTTTTAACTTTTCAGCCAAGAGTATTCATCCTTTCAGGTTCTTGCTTACGGAAGCTTAAAATGTAAAGGTATTGAGCATTACCAAGATTGAATTGTGCAGGTGATGCGTTAACAAACAGGCCTAGTCAAGCAGGCTGGAAATATAATCAGTATTTACCTGTTCGCTTTTTTTTTCTTCAAAAGTCCCAGTCTCTCCATCAGTACAATCAGTACTTGGATAACGAGGATAAGGCCGCAGGATCACATCCAGAATTTCTCTTTCCCCTTTGCCATAATTGCCAATTTAATTGTGAAGGCACAATATTTCAGCATCCCAGGAGCCAGAGCTGCATCAGGAAGAGCGATAAGGGAAATGTACGTTTGTTTTCCCTAGCCAAAATTGCATTTCAGATGCATTAGATACTTGGATAACAGATGGGCTAGGCTAAGGTTGAACCGTAAGTCAACACAGACGGGGACACCATCTTAGAAAGGCTGAGTTAAGGGTGCTGGATTCACATGGCTGTAGACTAAGTGTGTTTTTTTGAAGATACTCCCTGTAGTACAGAATAGGCTTGGGAAGTCCTTGGAGCATTGCATAGAAAACGTTCTGGAAACTTCTGCTTTCCAGAGTCTCATGCCAGCACCCATGGTGGTATGTGAACATTTGTATTTCACTTGTTTCGTGCTAATAATAAAATCTGTGTGCTTGATAAAAGATATCCTGTGGAGTGTGGCAAATAAATTATTCTGCCAGGTTAAAGATGACCCTTTGTGTGCAGATAAAAAATGATGGGGCTTTTTGAAACAAACAAAAAACTTTTAAAGTGATTTATTCAATGCCTCTTGCCATTTGATATGCCCTTCTTGATATCCCCTTCCCCAAATTCCTGACCTTACAAATTAAGCATGTGGGTCTCTTGTTTTGATTCTGCTCTGTGCTTTGACTCTGAAGTAGCTCCTCTGAATCTCCTATTATGTGAGCTGCTTATATTGTCGAAGGTGATGAAAGTTAATGGGGAAACTTATCAAGGAGAAAACCAATTTAGAAGGAGAAATTTCCTGACAGTGAGAACAATTAACCAGGGGAATGGCTTGCCTCCAGAAGTTGTGGGTGCTCCATCATGGGAAGTTTTCAAGAAGAGACTTGACAGAGTTTGTCCGAAATGGTCTGGGGTCTCCTGCTTGAACAGGGATTTGGACTAGAAGACCTCCAAGGTCCCTTCCAGCTCTCTGTTATTTTGTTAAAGAAATATCTTATTTCCCCCAAAATAAGACCCAACTGGAAAATAAGCCCTAGCATGATTTTTCAGGATGCTCGTAATATAAGCCCCACACCAAAAATAAGTCCCAGTTAAGATCATCAGCCGGACAGACGCATTTAGTACCCTATTTCCCCCCCAAATAAGACTAACCAGAAAGAAAGCCCTAATGTGTCTTTTGGAGCAAAAAATAATATAAGACCCGGTCTTATTTTCAGAGGAACATGGGTAGCTGGGAGAGCAAAACACGGCTGTTCTCCGCAGCTTGTGTTGTGGCCCCGACCCCCACGCCTGTCCTAACCGAGGAAGAGGACTCTTGAGGATGATGGGGAGGGACTGGCAAGGCCTCCCTCTCCGGGGCCCTCCTCTCTGGCAAGGCCTCCGTCTCCATCTGAAGGTCAAGAGGAGCAGCCTGGGAGTAGTCAGGCTGGGGGGGAGCTTGAGCAGCTGCAGCAAATACAGTCTAGTGAAGATGACTCATGGCTAGACCCTTGAGAAAGATGCAGGGCCAAGCGTTTGCAGCAACGTAGGTTGAGTAGGAGGGCCAGGGAGTAGCTGAGTCATTGAGCCACACCCCATAAGGTACAAAAGGGGGTGTGGCTGCTCTCAGAACTTTGTGACGAACATTAGTTTAAACAACAACTGGTCACATCTTTGGAACTCTGCTGCTTGTTTGAAACCCTGGTCTGAATTCTTGGCAACGCTTCTGTACATCTGTTTCTGGACTGTTCGTTTGGACGTTATGTCATTTCAGCTGAGGTAACAAGCCTATTTTGCTGCCAAGGCCTTATCAGAAGGCAATTAACTAAAGCCTGTAGAATTAACTCTTGCTAGTCATGCCTGCTTGTCTGTTTGTTTGTACTCTGGGAGGGGGGAACAGAACAGCTTGCTTGTTCTGTTTCCACAGCAGATGGTGGAGGTGGCTGCTGATATTCCCCTGGGACCTGAGGTGGAATTAATGAAGGAAAGAGGTGTGGGAGCCAGAGAGCAAGATCATAATTCAGTTTCCTAGAATTTTAAACGTCCCGTCCAGCCACCCCAAGGATATTGCTTCTGGCCTGATAGTGCCTGGAAAGCAAATTATTTTGTACCCAGATAGAAGATTCTTCAGGAAGGAATGACAAACTGTAATAAATAACTTCAACAGTTAGATGTCCTGGTATGCTTGAAACTCATTAACTCATTAGTTACTCAGCCTCTATTCTGCCTTCTGAAATTTTACTGGACTTCTGCTGTCCTTTTTATTTCTGGAGGTGGGAAAAACTGAAAACTCTGTTTGTCCAACTAGCCAGAAGAAAAACAGAATGACTTTGGCTCTCTCATTTCATACTAAGTCAGTATTGCTAGAGATTTGCAGGGTATATTTTACACACTCCTACCTTGGAAGGTTAGATCAGGGCTGTCCAACCTTGTTGACTTTTAAGACTAGTGGACTTCCAGAATTCCCTAGCCAGCGTTGGGAAATTCTGGGAGTTGAAGTCTACAAGCCTTAAAGTTGCCAAGGTTGGACATTCTGACCTAGACCATACCTGGTGCTATCTAAACCTTTAATATTGAAGGGAGGGACTTTCCCCATGGATTCTGTGTGCACCTTTCCCAAGCAAATTATATTCTGAAGAACCCTCCTTTTGACAAACGAGAACAAGGCAGGTGGTCTTTTAAAAATGTATTTAAAACATGTGGGGAGGGGGGTTTAGAAATAAAACATTTGTTGGGTGCATCACCAGAGGCATTTCTGTTAACTCTGCTATGAAACAAAATGGAATTAATGATTAAACATTATTTACAAGTGCTAGCTGCAAGCAGTGAGCCTATGGTAGGTTTCAGCTTTCTTAGCTCTGGTGAGAAATGCCTGGCCATCTCTAGACACATGCAAACCTCTGGATTACTTCACACATCTTTGCTTCACTCCTCTGCAAACATCACAGCAGGGGTGTCCAATTTTGAAAACTTCCAACTCCCGGAATTCTGTAATCCAAGGGTTGAAGAATTGTGGACTTCAGCTCCTAGAAATTGTAATGCAGGGGTGTCCAACTTTGGCAGTTTTAAGACTTGTGGACTTTTAACTCCCAGAATTCCCTAGCCAGCTGGCTGGGGAATTCTGGGAGTTGAGGTCCACAAGTCTTAAAATTGCCAAGGTTGGACACTCCTGCATTAGTGAGAAGAGCCAAGTTACCTTAAGTTAAGACAGCCGCTCCACCTGTGCACCTGAATGGGCCAATGAAGGCATGCCAGTAACAGGCTTGAGAAATGCCCATTTAAATGAGAATCTGCATAATTTCCCCCCAGGGCTATTCCGGCTTTGCTCTGACACTATGCCAATCAATATTAGTAATCCCAATTGTTTAGCCAAGAGACACGAAAGGCTGTTTTGTGTGTGCCCTTCCACGCCACTGTAACGCTCAGCTAAAGTGGTCACCTCGTCTTTGCCACGGGGGAATAATAAGGTTGAAAGTTAGCATTAGGCACTTTGAAAGGTCTAGCTCTGGGGTTAGGAACAAACCAGGAATCATGAAAACCAGCAAGAGGCTGCCTATCTCATCCAGGCCTTAAGTCACTCTGTCCAGGATGCTGGTTTAGCGCACAGGAGAGGGAGGTGAGGCCGGTGATCAGATTAGCTCTGTTGAAGCTGTGATGGGACATTTAGTTTCCAAGCCAGGCCACATCTGGAAGAGAAGGGACAGAAGCCGCAGTAGCCACAATCTCTGCCCACAAGCCATCCAACGTTGATTCAGAAGGATTCCAAGTTCTTTAGGCATGATTGGAGATGCTCGCTTGACTGGTGGCTGCATTGCTTCCATAACCCCTCCAGGCTCGGATGCTGAGGCAGGAACTGACCCCGTAGCCGATCATCACCAGGCAGGCAAAGAACTGGGAAAGACAAGCAGTGAACGAATTAAAGCTACACAGCCAACCGGAGAGGGAGGGGGCTGCAGATCCACCTGGATCTCGAGTCCATTTCCAAGCGATCTGGAACTTCAAACCTGACAGAGAAGGAAGTCTTAAGACTACAGATAGTCCTCGGCTTACAGCAGTTCATTTAGCAACTGTTCAAAGTTACAACGGCACTGAACAAAGTGTCTCACGACCCTTTTTTCACCACAGTTTTGGCAGCATACCCCTTGGTCACGTGATCAAAATTCAGAGGTTTGGCAGCTGACTCGTATTTGTGACGGTTGCGGTGTCCCGGGGTCACGTGATCACCTTTTGCAACCTTCTGACCAGCAAAGTCAATGGAGAAAGCCAGATTCACTTAACAACCGGGTTACTAATTAAATAACTTTGGCGATTCACTTAAGAACTGTGGCAAGAAAGGTCATAAAACGGGGCAAAACTCACTTAACAAAAGTCTCACTTAACAGACATTTCCAGCTCGTAAGCCGAGGATTACCTGTACTTGGCAAAGGCAGAGACTTTTGATTCTTCCCACTGACTCTACATAAGCTGCCCAACAAGCCCGTTCAGCTGAAGACAGTGAAAATATTTCAATTGTAAGAGGAGACAATACTGGAGTTTCTTCTAGATTTTCACAGTAAACAATCGCACAATTCACTATTCAGTTCAAAATGCAAATACGGTGGCGCAGGAGCGGAGAAACTGAAAAACAGTATCAGTAAAAAAAAAAAAATCACTCTTGGGTTGTGATCTCTGTTATTCAGACATCGTAAAAGCCATCAAAAATCCCTGCCCCACCAAAGCAAAATTTGCCAGGGGTGGGGGAGGTGATGGTAACTTTTCCGGAAGCAAACGGTGCTAAAGTTCATTTCACCCAAGACAAGCTGTTTCAAGAGTGGCTTCTCTCCATTACGGCAGCGAGACTTTTAATAGGGCAATATTGGAAGAAGGAAGAACTGCCGACTATAGAAGAGTGGACTTTAAAGGTTTCCAACCTGGCAGAAATGGCGAAGATTTCAGCGTATTTGAAGGACCATTCGCAACAACGATATATTGTGGAGTGGAAAAAATGGATTGATTACATCCAGAATAAATATGGGACTAAAAAGTTTCATTTAGCATTTGAATAAGTATATTGCTTGTAGTCAATTTATAAGAGCTAAAGCGCGGTAGACTTAATAGTTTATTGTTATTAGCATATGGTAGTTTACGATTGTTTTTTTACTTTTATACCTTGTATTCAGCTCTGGGAAGTCGGGGAGGGGGGAGGAGGGAAGGGGAGGGTGAGAGGGTGGGATTGGGTTGGGAAGGGAGGGAGGGGGTGGGGGTTGGGATGTTAAAGATAAAATGTATTGAAAAACTTTTCAATAAAAAAAAAAGAGCGGCTTCTCTCCATCTGGCCCCTTTCAGATGGGTTGGCCAATGACCAACTGGGGGGGGGGGGCAGGTAGGGTCCAGGACCCACAGATGGTGCCAGGTTGAGGACAGCCTGATTTAGATGCTGGTGACTGACATTTGAGTACAAGCTTGCATCTTGGAAAGCAAAGGGCGCTCTGATGCGTGATGTAGCTCTCAGCTGCTGCTTCATTCATGAATGGAGATGAGCTCACTGCCGGCATAACAAGACTTGGGGCTTAAATAGCCAGCCCCGTTTTAGAGAAAAAATGAGGGAAAGAGGACTAGGAGAACAAGAAAGATAGGTGAAATCGTCGTATTTCGTATCATCATATGAGAAATCTTATCATCATATAGTTCTGCAGAGGAATTATTGAGTCTGTCATTTGCACCTCAATAACTGTCTGGTTTGTCACTGCAACCAAGCAGGGCAGGTACAGACTTCAAGGGATAGTTAGGACTGCAGGAAAAAAAGCCATTTGCAACCAGCCTGCCTTCCATTGAGGACCTGTGTGCTGCACAGGCCAGAAAGAGAGCTGAGAAAATATCTACAGACCCCTCACATCCTGGACACAAACTGTTTCAACTTCTCTCCTCTGGATGCCATTATAGGACACTGCACGCCAAAACAAGTAGACATAAAGACAGCCCCCCCCCCCCCCCCGTGACATCACACAGCTGAACACCTAATTCTTACAGCACCATCTTAGGCCTACAGATATTTACCCACGTAGTAAGGCTGTATTGCAATTATCCTTCTCATATCTCATCTTCTTACCTTTCCTACTATCTTCTCCTATTGGTAGCTTATGATTTATCACTTGTTGCTTGTATCTTACAATTAATGATTGTAACTACGATTTATGATCTATGACCTATCATTTTGTTATTTGTATGTACACTGAGAGCTCGTGCACTGGAAACAAATTCCTTGTATGTCCAATCACACTTGGTCAATAAAGCCTATCCTATCCTATCCTATCCTATCCTATCCTATCCTATCCTATCC
>JAKJMR010018296.1:436182-453882 GCA_024449315.1 Daboia siamensis
AGAATATGGAATGCAATGAACAGAACAGAACAGAATAGAATAGAATAGGAGAAGAGAGGAGAGGAGAAGAGAAGAGAAGAGAAGAGAAGACTTGGAAGGGACTTGTAGGTCATCTAGTCCAACCCTCTGTCCAAGCAGGAGATCCTACACCATTCCTGACATGGCAGTCCAGTCTCTTGTTGAAAAGCTTCCAGTGATGAAGCTTCCACGATCCTGAAGGCAGTCTGTTCCATTGGTTGATTGTTCTCATTACAAGAAAACTTCTCCTTATTTGCACGTTGAATCTCTCCTTGACTAGTTTCCATCCACCTTTTCCTTGTCTGGCATTTGGGTGCTTTGGAAAATAGGTTGACCCCCTCTTTTCTGTGGCAGCCCCTCAAATACTGGAATCCTGCTCTCATGTCTCCCCTGGTCCTCCTCTTCACTAGACTAGCCATGCCCAGTTCCTGCTGCAGCTGGGGTGGTGGTCTGGGACCCCTGATATAAATGTAAGAAGCCTGACTGGATTAGCAACTGACTGACTGGGATAATCGTGTTGTGGTTTCATGCCTGGGTGTTGGTCCTGGAGCAAATATCCCCATTGTTGTGTTTAAAAAGACCTCACTTGTCTTAGAGAACAGGTTAGATTTCCTGCAAAAAAAGGAGAGGAAAAAAAATGATCTTTGGAATTTGAGGATGAGATCTGGTTTGATTAGAGAAATATTGTGCCGTGTTAAATATACGGTTATGATTTCTAGACAGATAGATTAATATAGGTTAGATAAACATATGAATATTGCTTATTACTTAATGTTGATAGTTAGCATTTTAAAGATGTTTAAGTACTGATTCATTTAAACTTAGAGAAAAGTTATATTTTATTATTGTCTCCATATTGGGAAAAAGTAAAAAGTCACTTTTTAATATATTTGTTTTCGGGGATTTTTGGGTCACTGTTTAACTTTATGCTTTTATCGGCTTCCCTTGTTTCCTTTATATGTTAGTTTGTATTTTACTGTTTTCTTGAAATTGAAAAAAGATATTGTGTGTCTGGCAGGCTGAGACAATCAGCTCTGATGAAAGGTGTATCAAAAAGATAAAGGAGTTGTTTCATTGGCTCAAGAGGTCATCACGTTTCTTTGATCGAAGAATGAAGGGCTGGCAACACTTGCTGAGTTTTATGAGTTCTTGTGACAGATTGGAAAAGTAAGATAGTAATATCGGAGGCTTCCTGATGCAACTGTCCACCAAAGTGTTTTTTTTTAAAAGATAGTTTATCTATATATTAAAAATAACAAATAACGCCCAGATATATTAAGAAGACTCTGGAGGTGCTAAAGAATAAAAAAATGGTTTATCAATACATCATTAAAAATAACAAATGGTATATAAAGATAATTGCTAGAAATATTAAAGATAATAAAATGTTCTATCAATACATTGAAAACAACAAATGGCCCGTAAGCAGTACATAAAGACATTTTGAAAATAATAAAAAAATATTATCTATAATGATATTAAAATAATAAAATAACATAAATATGTATACAGTAAAAGGTAAAGGTAAAGGTTCCCCCGCACATGCGTGCTAGTCGTTTCCGACTCTAGGGGCCAGTGTTCATCTCCGTTTCAAAGCCGAAGAGCCAGCGCTTGTCCGAGGACGTCTCCGTGGTCATGTGGCCGGCATGACTGGACGCCAAAGGCGCACGGAACGCTGTTACCTTCCCACCAGAGTGGTCCCTATTTTTCTACTTGCATTTTTACGTGCTTTCGAACTGCTAGGTGGGCAGAAGCTGGGACGAGTAACAGGCGCTCACTCTGCTACGCGGCACTCGGGATTCGACCCGCCAAACTGCCGACCTTCTGATCGACAAGCTCAGCATCCTAACCCACTGAGCCACCGCGTCCCTTTATGTATACAGTACTAATCTATAAATATATCGAGAATAATAAACTCTTCTTGGATTTTTTCCTTGTTCCAGGAGAACCTGTTGCAACCAAAACCTGCACATTTGAATGCCTCAGGTTTACAAAGAACAAATATCCTTCAAGTATACTAGAGAGCTACACAGTTAGCACCTGCAGAGCAAAGACATCAGTCATGTAAGTGCCTTTTTATCACAATATTTTTCTCCTTCCAGTTCAAAGGCTTGGACAAGAATTCTATGCTGGTTTTTCAGAGCCTTGCACAGAGCTCAAGAAGGGTATTTGGGAATAACACTTAGCAATAGCACTTAGACTTATATACCGCTTCACAGTGCTTTACAGCCACCTCTAAGCAGTTTACAGAGTCAGCATATTTGCCCCCAACCATCTGGGTCCTCATTTTACTGACCTTGGAAGGATGGAAGGCTGAGTCAGGATAGAATCAGTCAGGATTGAACCCCTGGCAATGAACTGTGTGTTAGCCTGCAATACTATATTCTGACCAGTGTGCTCCATGGAAGGGAAGGAAGGAAGGAAGGAAGGAAGGAAGGAAGGAAGGAAGGAAGGAAGGAAGGAAGGAAGGGCAAGTACTTAGACTTATATACCGCTTCACAGTGCTTTACAACCCTCTCTAAGCGGTTTACAGAGTCAGCATATTGTCCCCAATAATCTGGCTCCTCATTTCACCCACCTTGGAAGGATGGAAGGCTGAGTCCACCTTGAGCCGATCAGGATCGAACTGCTGGCAGTCGGCAGAGTTAGCCTGCAATGCTGCATTCTAACCACTGTGCCACCACAGCTCTTGTTTACCCCGAGAGGCGGACTCAGCTCCATTCAAAGGATGTCTGGGCAAACTGTGAACTAAGGCCTAGGGATACCAAGGCATATCTAGGAGTGTCGGGGGCACAAAAGTCAATATGGTGGACCCGCCCATGCAATTGAAGCCCTGCCCATTTTTATGTGTGTTGTGCATGTAATGCAAACTGGCAAACAGGCAGGTGAGCATGGTGCCATTTTGACTCTTTGACCATGTCCTACGCATGACTGCAGGTAGAGCCTCTCTCTGCAGATCAGCGAGGTTGAGGGGCAAACTGCCAGTGTGGGTCAACACCATTTTCCACTTGGTATCCTGACCCATAGAAGCTTCAAAGCAGAGAAGAGCATTTTACAGGTAGTTCTCAACTTACATCCATTCATTTAACGACCACTCGATGTTATGACAGGGCTGAAAAAAGTAACTTTGACTGATCCTCGCAATTATGATTATCACGGCATCCCCACACTCACTGTGCTTGCAACCAGCATCTATTTACAATGGTTGCAGCATCCTGGGGAAGTAGAGAAATCACTCACTTAAGGACTATGGTAAGAAAAGTTGTAAAAATCAGGTGTGACTCACTTAATGATCATATCACTTAGTAATGGAAGTTTCCATCCCAATTCTGGTCGTACGTTGAGGGCTATCTGTAAAATCTTTACCCTGCTCTTGTTTTAATATTTCATCTGAGTTTAGATGAAATTGACTGACCTACTTATTATTTATGACTTCCAAGAGATCATTTTTGGTTTCCAACTTTTTTTTTTAACTTTTGAAGGTGAGCAGAACCAGACAAAAAACTAAATTACTGTAAAATCAAATCAAACACAGCGAACACTGTAATTCAGGGATGGGGCCTGTTGTCTGTGCTATTCAGCTGAGCTATATTTATTTATTTATTTATTAATGGGACTTATATCCCGCCCTATCTCCAGAAAGACTCAGGACGGCTAACAACAATAACATACAGTAAATACAGAAATTAAGATAAGATTAAAATTAAAGACCTCTGTACAATAAATTAAAATTAAAAATTAAATTAAAATAAATTAAAAATTAGAGTTAAAAATTGTAAACATAATTAAAAACCCCTGTCAGTCCAGGTCAGCCAGGTGGAAAAGGAGTCTTTTGAGGCCGCGGTGAAAGGACTGGAGATCCGGGGCCATCCGAAGCTCAGGGGGGAGCTGGTTCCACAGGGCCGGCGCTCCCACAGAGAAGGCCCTTCCCCTGGGGCTCGCCAGCCGACATTGTCTGGCCGACGGTACCCTGAGGAGATACTTCCCCAATACTTCAAAATTAAAGGCATTCTACTGAAAGTTAGTGGGATTTAAAAATGCTAAAATGTCCTGGAATGTTAATATGTCCATTCTGTCTATCCTTACTCTGTTTTTTTCCCCCTCTTTCCTTTCTCTAGACTGAAAACAAAGAAAAACAGAACTTTGTGTGCCAACGGAGACCATGACTGGGTAAAGAAAGTTATGCGGGACATAGATGCAAGGACTATTCCTTCACCTTCCAGATATGGTACCACCACAGAAAATCTCCCTGCAGCTAACAGACATTTAGGAGGGGCTGTGCTGGAGGTGGATGGTCATGTTCAGCCCACAAAAAGGGTTAGCACAACCTCCCACAAGACAGCAATACTTCCTGCGAGAACCACAGAACATCCCCAACCATTCATAGAAAGAGGGTTGGCTTGGTTAGAGACCACAACATCTTCTACGACGTGGTTGACTCCTCAACCAGAAACCATTGCTGATAAATCCACCCTTCAGTCTGGCTTGATTGCAAATAACAAGATGAGATCAGAAACCACTGAGGGGCACCAGAGACTCAGGCAGCATTTCACACCAACGGAGAAAGGCCTGGAGGATTTCGCTAGAACAACTCAGCGTTTGGTGTCCCCTCTGGTGCCTTTTCCAGGAACTGACAAAAGAAGCACCCAGAGTCCTGCCTTTGTTCCAGAGACTCTGACTTCAACACCTCCTTCAAGGAACTCTTCCATCAGCAAGCTTCTCCTGGAATTTGTCACGAAAGATAAGGTGTTGATTACAATACCCGTCACGCTTTCAAGCTCTTCTGATCAACGCCGTTTGTCTTTAAGCAGCTTCGGCACAGACCATAAACCACAGTCAGTTGAGGAGTCAACGGCTCCACTTCCTACCAATTCTAGTAGCCATTCAAACGCACCTTCCAGCTCTGATGGAAACGGCCTCAATTCTGTTCGGCTTCGAGGGGTGATTGATGAACACCGTGAAGAAGACACCACAGAAACTTCTTTATTTATTGGAAATGGTACTTCGGATGGAACTTTCTCCAAACCTTCAAACGCTCTCCCAGTTCCAGGTTATCACCCGGAAACTTTTGATGAGAATACTTTAACGTCCAGCCCAAAGGTCCCACAAGACTGCAATCACCCTTCTCAATCCATGGTACAAAATAACATTATCCTTGTGGTTTCTACTGGGGTTGTTCTCTGCGTCCTCTTGGCAATTGGTGGCTTAGTCTATGTTAAACATAACATATGTACCAAACAGTCACCTAAAAGGCAGGTCCAAGGCCTGTTTTACTATCCATGTGACACTCAAGCTGAGTCCTATCCCATGGGAATTGTTTGACCTTTCCATCTTTTTGATTGGCAAAAAAAAAAAATCTATCTTATTTTACAAGAGGGATGGACTGGGTTAGTAGTGTAACTGATGGGAGTGCTGTCTGCTCTCCTTCTCTGCCAGAGTCCAGATGGTTTGCAGCTCTTGGTCAAAGGATGCACTAAAGCATAACAACCCATTATTAGTCTTATGGGATGTTTTAGCCCATTGGGCCATGGGCCAAGGACACAGTCTTCAATGTGGGAGGCAGGCCTCCATACCAAAGCAAGAACTTTGTCTGGAAGAAAAAAAAGAACTATTCCTTCCTAGGCTGAATACACCCAAGTGCCACTAGGTTGTCAGTACAGTTTGAATGTAATTGATGCTTGGCAGTGTTGAGATGAGCCATAAAGGATGAGCAGGGACATCCAGAACATCTACCTGTTTGAGATGAGAGATGTGCCCACATCTCTTCTCTACTCTACTCTACTCTACTCTACTCTACTCTACTCTACCCTTTTAAATTTACTTATGGAGCCTGACCCAGTTGCTGATGAAAGAGTACAGATCCAGGGGTTGTGCTCTGTTGCAGCAGCTCCCATGCCCTGATATCTATCTTTCTTAGTCCTCTTAGAAGAACAGCAAAGATGATATGAGGACTGGAGGCTAAAACATATGAAGAACAGTTGCAGGAACTGGGCATGGCTTGTCTAGTGAAGAGAAGGACCAGGGGAGAGCTGATAGCAGGGTTACAATATTTGAGGGGCTGCCACAGAGACGAGGGGATCAACCTATTTTCCAAAGCCCCTGAAGGCCAGACAAGGAATTACAGATGGAAATTGATCAAGGAGAGATTCAACCTGGAAATAAGGAGAAATTTCCTGACAGAACAGTCAATCAGTGGAACAGACTGCCTTCAGATGTTGTTGGTTCTTCATCACTGGTGGCTTTCAAGAAGAGACTGGACTGCCATGTGTCAGAAAGGGTGTAGGGTGTCCTTGTGCACAGGGTTGGACTAAATGACTTACAAGGTCCCTTCCAACTCTGTTATTCTATTCTCTTGGCAGGTGCCGACTCTTGGTCTTTGATTGTCCAGCAAGAGTCTTTTAAATTATGCCAACATTAGCTGATAGTAGATCCTGTGGGTGCTCAAAGGGCAGGAATAAGTGGCCTCTTCCACTTAGAAATGATTGTCTTAGGACAGTGGTGGGGAACCTATGGCATGGGTGCCAGAGGCGGCACTCAGAGCCCTCTCTGTGGGCACCCACGCCATCCCCCAGAGGTGGCAACTGTCCCTCTTCAACCAGCCACCTGCTAATTTGCTGAAGTCCCACGTGGCCGGATGCATCCCGGCATGGCTGGTTTCCCTCTCCCACATCCCGTTCCTCCTGGGCTTGCATGCTCTCCTTTTCCCAGGCATGACCCACTGCATCACCTCCTCAGCTGTTGTCCGACCATCCGTCTCGGAGGCGGCTTCTTTGAACTGCTGGCGATGGGCTGCGGAGCCCCAGAGTGTGCCTGTCAAGGGGCCGGCAGGCTGTGGCTACTGACAGACACCGTTGGCCCCCGTGCACTCGCTGGCCTCTGTGTGCGGGGGCCAATGGTGTCAGGCAGCAGTTGCCCCAACCCTTGCCTTGCCCCTTGGCAATGGCACCCCCCCCCTGCCTCGCCTCACCCCACAGGATGAGTCTCCTGCCTACCACCCCCCCCGCCAGACACCTCCTGGAGCTCCCCCAACCCCCCCCCACAGGTGTCCCTCCCCACAAGCAACATTGAGGTGGCCACGCCCACCTTGGCCACGCCCATCCAATCTTCCATGACCACCACAGCCACACCCACCCAGTGAGCCATGCCCACCTGGCACCCAGCGATAAATAAGTGGGTTTTGGGTTGCAGTTTGGGCACTCGGTCTCTAAAAGGTTCGCCACCACTGTTCTTCTAAGGAAATAAAAGTTGTTACACCAAAATTGCCATGGTGGAGGGGTGGGGGGAGAGGAAAGAACAACAGACAAAGCTATTTTATTGTTCTCAGAATGCACTTTGATATTTTAAATCCTGCAGGTTTGGGAAATCTGCTTTAAATCAAATCTGTTTTATATATCACCTTTCAAAACAGTAAACTAAATGAAACAATTAAATAAATCAGGGTTGTTTTACATTTATCTTCCAGGCTAATAAAATAAATCAGAACTGTTTTTTTTTTATATGATCTTTAAAAATAATAAAAGAGACAATCAAACTTAAGGCAAGGAGCATGTCATCCTTCATCAGCGCAAGTTGGAAATGAATGATCGTTAAACGCGAAGACCGGTTGTAAGCCCCTTTTTTCAACACCATCCTAACACTGAACAGTCACTAAATGAATGGTCATCAGTCAAGGACTACTACAAGAGTCCTTGACTTACAACAGTTAATTTAAGTTACAACGGCATTGAAAAAAGTGACTTATGACCGTTTTTCACACTTGACAAGCATTGCGGCATCCTGATGGTCACATGTTCAAAATTCAGATGCTTGGCAACTGGTTCATATTTACGACGGTCGCCGTGTCCCGGGGGGTGGGTGTCAGGTGATCTCCTTTTGCGACCTGCTGACCGGCAAAGTCAAGGGGGAAGCGGATTCACTTAACAGCCGGGTTACTAATTGAACAACTGCAGCGATTCACTTAACAAGTGTGCCAGGGAAGATTGTAAAATGGGGCAAAAATTCACTTAACAACTGTCTCACTTATCGACTGAAATTTGAGGTTCAACTGTGGTTCTACGTCCAAAAGTATAGTACTGATGTATGTGGGATGGATTTCCTAATCCAGCCTGCCCTGAAGGAAGTTATCTGGGGGAGCTTTTAAGGCGCGAAAACCTCAGCTCCAGCTTTGTGATTGTGTAACCGCTTGGCTTTTAGGAAAATAATGCACTGAGAGCTGTTGCACTGGAGACAAATTCCTTGTGTGTCCAATCACACTTGGCCAATAAAGAATTCCGTCCTATTCTTTCGCTACAAATGGAGTTGGGCGTCTTTCTTTCCTGGAAGACGGAGCCGGGGCAGGCCCGATATTAAGCTGGAACTGAAGTTTTCACCTGTAAAAGCTTCCTGGTTACCTCCTCTGTTCAATTCATTTGAAACAAGCTGTTTTGGTAACAGTCCCTGTCTTGGCCTGTTGGGTGATGTCGCATTCCATACCTTAACCTTGAAGCAGCCAATGGCTCTCATGGGATGCCACTCTGAGTAGTTTGGATTCTCCCTTCCAAGCCCCCTTTCCTCCCCCCTCCCCCCTGTCTATGGCAGACTGGCATCTAGCCAGATTTGGCTGGCGCGGCAGAATGACAGTCCTGATGACATTTCGCTCCATGGCTTCAGTGAATTTCTAGATATAATTCAAGGTCCTGGTCATCAGCTATAAAGATGAGGTGAGATGAGACGATAAGAGAGGAGAGGAGAGGCAGGGGGATGGGAGAAGAGGAGGGGAGGGTGGAGTAGAGAGGAGAGGAGGAGAGAAGGGAAGGGAGAGAAGAGGGGAGGGTGAAGTGGAGAGGAGAGAAGAGAAGGGAGGGGAGGAGAAAAGAGAAGAGTAAAAAAGAGAGAAGAGAAGAAAACTTTTATTCTCCTTTTTTTTTTTTACTGTGAGCACACTGGCCCACATTAAAAATGAACTTCTGTTGCCTGCTTTCAAAAGAAAGTATATGTGTACCCATATTAAAGGTAAAGGTTCCCCCGCACATGCGTGCTAGTCGTTTCCGACTCTAGGGGCCGGTGCTCATCTCCGTTTCAAAGCCAAAGAGCCAGCGCTTGTCCGAGGACGTCTCCGTGGTCATGTGGCCGGCATGACTAGATACCAAAGGTGCACGGAACGCTGTTCCCTTCCCACCGTAGTGGTCCCTATTTTTCTATTTGCATTTTTACGTGCTTTTGAACTGCTAGGTTGGCAGAAGCTGGGACGAGTAACAAGCGCTCACTCTGCTATGCGGCACTCAGGATTCGACCTGCCAAACTGCCGACCTTCTGATCGACAAGCTCAGCGTCCTAACCCACTGAGCCACCGCGTCCCTATGTGTACCCATACCCATACACAATACACATTCACATGCTATGTACATACATAAATATATATATCTACACCCATACATAAATATAGATATAAATATTAATCTCTGTCCATCTTGAATATCTAGTGGAAAGAGGAAGCTTGAGAGTTCACAAGGTTAAGACTGTATGGAACAAATATCTATGACTCAATTTGGATGTGGTAGCAGACAATCCTGCTCAAGCATCACTTATATGCCGGGTCCAGAATAGGAGGAAGTGAACCATTAATAATCTTTTCTGACATCCTCACCACTCTCTGCACCGCCTTCCTGTCCGAAGCAGTAAAGCTCTTCAAGACACAACAGTTATCAACAATTAGCAGAGCCACCTATCCCCATGATCTGGGCTCACCCCACCAGCTTTCATAGGAAAAGCTTGCTTTGGGTCTCTTCCATCAAACAACTTCATCAAGAGTCTCCTTGGCGTGATGGATTTTCATGATAAACAAATAAAATCTTACTGCGTCCAGAAGTGGTCATTTCCGAGGAGCAACATCTGTGCTGTGAAACAGCAACCCACGGAGATCCAGATGGCCTTGACTCTAATCTTACTGTAGTCTTGTAAGTTGTTTGGGCCAGGAAGTTAGGCAGCTGATTAATGTTGGGTTTCATAGGGAGAGATTGATCTTTACCCTACAGATGTTGTGGTTTGGATCGGTGAAATGCTTGTTTTAATCTTGTACGCCAGCCAGAAGTCACGGTATCAATTAATCACCTTAGGTCAATCTTCAACAAACTGGCCTTCCGTAGGAATGATTGATTACGGCTCCCAACTGTTTCCAAACAGCCCACCCAAGGGATCTCCAAGCACCATGGGCGTTGTAGTACAAGCTCCGCTAGACGAGGCAGGTTGGGGGAATGTTGTTTTAAATGCAAAAAGTCAGCCCTAAGTTGTAGTTTGGAAGATGTTAGAGAAATACGATCATGTCGAGATGATCATATTTTACTTCATTAAGCCCAGAAGACTATTTAAATTGGGCTTGCGTCCTTTCTGCACCAGCCTTGATTAAACCAGGGATTTGACTCTGAAGGAAAGTGATTGCATTTCTTTGTTTTACATTACAGTTTGGATGTCACTCACTTTTTTAAAAATGCAATATATCACCCTTCCCTCAAACTTGATTAATGTGAAACTCTCTTAGAGTTTTGTTCCATCTGTTTTTCTCTTGGATGAAACAGTGTTTTTGGCTTAAGGATCTGGAACATTTAGGGCTGGGGGCGGGTGTCTCTGAAAAAACTCAA
This sequence comes from Daboia siamensis, assembly GCA_024449315.1. Lineage (NCBI taxonomy): Eukaryota > Metazoa > Chordata > Lepidosauria > Squamata > Viperidae > Daboia > Daboia siamensis. The sequence continues at coordinate 446,817 of JAKJMR010018296.1, forward strand.
AGTAGTGGCCACAGCAACACAAAACACTGCTCCCCCCCTTTATAAGCAACCCACTAAAGAGTGAGATGATCCTGGATACCGTTTGAATTTAGATTTTTTTAAAAAAATGTAAACCCGTCTGTTGTGTGCCCATGGCACTAGTCTTAATGATCCTCTAAGTATAGAGTGAAATGTTAATCAAAGCAGCTAGAACCCATTGAGACAGTCCCCCATCTCTGGATTGTCTAGTTTCCCTCTGCAGCCCCCCACCCCCCCACGACCGATTTGCTTTCTCAAGGGTTAGTGGGTTTCAAGGAAAGATTGCACAACAAATTGTCCAGAGCTTTTCAATGTTTTGTGAATATCCATTCTGTGTTGATTCATCTGCAAGGACTCAAGCAGCACGAAACCGAAATACGGATCAATTCTTGGAACTTCTTCTTTGGAAGCAGCAAATATCCTCCTTTTAAAAAACAGAATTCTTACCAAGTCAAGTCAGCAGGATGTGTCTTAATCTGAAATACAATGTAGATTAAAGTGAAGCGAAGAGGGAGAAGTTGCTATATAAAACATTTATGCAATTTTAATAGCTACCTAACTCAACAGCTGGTCTGGTTTGGTTTGGTTTGGTTTGCAGAACATCTTCATTTGGTCACTGAAGTAAATACTTGGGGATTTGCACAATAACAAGTAAGGCCTCCATCAAATAAAGCTTGGTTCCTGGTGTCTTCAGGTCGTGTTTGTGGAGGTTTTCCTGGCAACTGTGCAGAAGACATTGGTCAATGCCATCTTCTAAGATGCTTCTGGACTTCCCAGTTTGACCTACAGCCCTGGAGTATTAGGTAGTCTCCCATCCGAGTGTGAACAGGTCCAATCCTGACCCAGCATCTGAGTTCAGCCAAGGTCTACTAGATGCTACCACAAGGTACAGATCCATAAACTAGCCAAAGGTGCCGCATTTTATACCACATACAAGCCATCCAAAACTAACCAAGATTAAAGGAACCATCCTTTGCATGGTGAATGCAGTCACTGGTCTTAAATTAACTTGCGAACAATATTTTGTGAAAAGAGGCTGGAGGCCTCCCCCAAACTCTGCTGAACATTCCTATCATTCCATTTAGTTATTCCTCCACTAGTTTCTATTCTGAGCTTTGCTAGTTCCCCCTCCCAAATTATTTTTCTCTCTGCTTCATTTGGTTTTCTAGTCATCAGTGGTGCTAGAAAGACTGAGAAAGGGGGAACTCTGCAGCAAAATACTACCCAGGTATTGGGATGCGGTGGCTCAACAGGGATGCGGTGGCTCAGTGGGTTAGGACGCTGAGCTTGTCGATCAGATGGTCGGCAGTTTGGCGGGTCGAATCCCGAGTGCCGCATAACAGAGTGAGCGCCTGTTACTCATCCCAGCTTCTGCCAACCTAGCAGTTCGAAAGCATCTAAAAATGCAAGTAGAAAAATAGGGACCACTCTGGTGGGAAGGTAACAGCGTTCCGTGCGCCTTTGGCGTCCAGTCATACCGGCCACATGACCACGGAGATGTCCTCGGACAAGCGCCGGCTCTTCGGCTTTGAAACGGAGATGAGCACCGGCCCCTAGAGTCAGAAACGACTAGCACGCATGTGCGGGGGAACCTTTACCTTTACCTTTTTATTGTTTCATAAGAAATAAATGGAGTTTCATCTTGGCTTTCCCCAAGAGAACATAGAACACAGAATAAGAAAGTGGGAATGGATCTTTAGAGGTCTTATAGTCGAATCTCCTGCTTGACCATTATGGAGAAATGCCTGTCCAGTCTCCTTTTGAAAACCTCCAATGATGGAGCATCCACAGCTTCTGGAGGCAAGCCCTTCCACTGGTTGATTGTTCTCACTGTCAGGAAATTTCTCCTTAATTCCAGGTTGCTTCTCTCTTTGATTAGTTTCCATCCATAGCTTCTTTCCTGCCTTTGGGTGCTTTAGAAAACAAATTGACTCCCTTTTCTTTGTGGCAGCCCCTCAAATATTGGAACACTTCTATCATGTCACTCATAGTCCTTCTTTTCACTAGACTAGACATCCCCACAAATCCTGAAGTTGAAACTCAAGTACTTTGGCCACCTAATGAGAAGGAAGGACTCACTGGAGAAGAGCCTAATGCTGGGAAAGGTTGAGGGCGAGAGAAGAAGGGGACGACAGAGAATGAGGTGGCTGGATGGAATCACTGAAGCGGCAGGCATGAGCTTAAATGGACTCCAGAAGATGGTAGAGGACAGGAAGGCCTGGAGGAACATTGTCCATGGGGTCATGATGGGTCAGACCACAACTTCGCAACTAACAACAAAAGACATCTCCAATTCCTGCAACCGTTCTTCATATGTTTTAGCTTCCAGAACCCTAATCATCTTTGTTGCTCTTCTCTGCGCTCTGCAGGTTCTCAACATGTTCTTTGTATCGAGGTGATCAGGATTGGATTTTATTTGTTTGTTGATACATTCGATTTAGATAACTGCCTCTACCATATACTAGATTCAAAAATTTAAAACAGGAAAAACAATTTAAAAATAATCAAATCATATAACAAAACCACTAAAAACCAAAAGAATGAAAACCATAAAAAGAATATGTCAGAGTGCCATCTAACCATATAGCCATCTAGCTGTCTCGCTTCCACCACTACCAGATGGTGAGACGGCAGCATCAAGTCTTCAGTCCCTTCCTAAGAATCAGGAAAGTCGGTGTCAATCTAAGTTCTGGAGGAAGGCATTTGTAGTGCTTCATCCTCTCGTTGTTCTCCTCAACAATAACTCTATGAAACAAACTGGGTTAAGGAAAAAGAAATCCCATGGGGAGTTTCTATGATTGAGATGAAACTCAAAACTGGATTTTCTTGAGGGGGTTTCTGTGGTTGTAGATTCTTTGCTTTTCACGGTTTCTCCAGGCTGTCTCTTGGGCTGAGAAGGGAGGACAGGCCTCCAAGTTCTGAGACTGAGGATTTGGAACCTAGAACCTGAGTTTCCTTGCTCCTAATCCAGGATTTCTGCTACTGCACCTTACGGGTTCTAGGTTTAGAGAGTGGAACTGTAGGACAAAGGTGTGGCAGAACCTGGGAGCAGAATCAAAAGAGGGATAAGCCTGGCATCCTTATGTAGACACAAGCAAGTGATGCCCAACCTCCCTTGAACTTTGTTGACCTTTATCTAACTACAGGAAAGTACTAGCCGTTAGTTAAGAAAATTCCTGTAGCAATAAATCAGTTAAACTGGACCTTCATGTGTGGACCTGATAGAGACTGGCCCAAAGACATCAGAGAGCTTCCATGTACAAATATGGACTAAAAGCTAGACTTCCCTTCTCCTAGTCTATCACCTTCATCTACTATATCAGCATCATTCTCATTGTATGGATTGTTTTCACCTGACACCCATCCTCTTACATGCTTACATATAAAGCATAGGCAATGTAGACCAGGGGTGTAGACCATGTAGACCATGAACAATTATACCAGAAGTGTCCAACAATGTAGACCAGGGGTCTAGACAACATAAATCAGGAGTGTCCAACCTTGGTAACACCTGTGGACTTCAACTCCCACAGTTCCCTAGCCTGCATGTTCAATTCCATGGGTCTTATAGCTGTCAAGATTGGACACCCATGATGTAGATATCAACGCTGCTAACATCATCCCTAAGTCTTCCTGTCTCTAGGATTTGCAGGAAGGACTGGACCAACATCCCCCAAAAAGCTCCCACGATCGAGAGAGAATTTGAATTTGAATCTCTCTGGTGTCAGCCTAGCTTTGTAACCAACACACAGGGACGGCTCTGTAATATCAGCAACATCTTCCCATTGTCCACCCTGAAATGCTGAGCGGCCTGCCTCACTCAGTGTAATTCCATTCTTTCATCCCAATGGCTGACTCTAAGAAAGGCTCAGCTGATCTTCCACCCACTTTCCCCAGCTTTTCCTCTTGCTGCTGTTCGAGGCACCCATCCGAAACCCTAAGCTTCTAAAAGCTCCAGCAGATACAACATTATTATAGAATCATACAGCTGGAAGGAACTGTGGAGGTCTTCTAGTCCAACCCTCTGCCCAAGGCAGGAAAACCAGGTACACCGTCCTTTGGGCACCTTGGAAAACAGGTTGAACCCTCTCTTCTTTGTGGTAGCCCATCAAATAGCAATGATTTAAAAGATTAGGGGCTGACCTGATGGCAGAGCTCCAATATTTAGGTGCCAGAAGGCAGGACAAGAAGCAACGGATGGAAACTAATAAGGGAGAGAAGCAGACTAGAACTAAGGAGAAACTTCCTGACAGTGAGAACAATTAATGAAGTGTTGCCTTCAGAAGTTGTGGATGCTCCATCACTGGAAGCTTTTAAGAAGAGACTGATCAGCCATTTTGTCTGAAATGGTATAGGGCAGGGGTAGGCAACCTTGGCTCTTTTATGACTCGTGGACTTCAACTCCCAGAATTCCTGAGCCAGCCATGCTGAGGGGAAAGGGAGAGGTTTCCAAACTGAGCCATGCTGGCTCAGGAATTCTGGGAGCTGAAGTCCATGAGTCATAAAAGAGCCAAGGTTGCCTACCCCTGGAATAGGGCAGGGCGTTTCAACCAGGGGTACGGGTACCACCTGTAGTACATTGGCACCTAGCAGGTGGCATGCAACCATCCTAGAAAAGTGATAGTCAGGGAGAGGAATGAGCTGAACCGGTGGCAGCACCACACAAGCCTGAGCAAGAGACGGCTGGAGCTGCAGGGCTGTCAGGGCTCAGCGGAAGCACCAGGATCAGTGCCAGGATCCAGCTGGAGCTCAGTGTTGATCCTGGCGCTTCTGCTGAGCCCAGAAGAAGCGCCGATCAGCTGGAATGTTGTAGCATCTCCAGGTCTTGTGATTTACATTCAGATGCTTGGCAACTGATTCATATTTATGACGGTCACAGTCTCCCAGGCTCATGTGAAGTGACCAAAACCTGCTGCAACCACCCAGCAGACGGGGGGGGGGGGAAAAAAACACCACACCCCCCCCACCCCACCCCCGCTGCCAATCCTCAACAGAAATGCTCACAACAATGAAAACCTCGGACAGGAGGAAGAGCGCCACCAGGTGGGCAGGCAGGTGTCTTGCTCGGCTGTGGCTTGGGGGGCACTTTTTTCAGTGCCATTGTAACTTCAAACAGTCACTAAGCAAACTGTTGTAAGTTGAGGACTACCTGTACTTCATCACTTTTTTCCTTTTTTTTTTTTTTGGTCATCAAGTTTTTGACCCCTTGCTAGGCGACTGGTGGTACTCGGATGTTGCCATATCCTAAAAGTGGTACAATGGGTGAATAGGTTGAAAAGCTCTGGTATAGGGTCTCCCGCTTGAGCAGAGGGTTGGACTAGAAGATCTCCAAGTTCCCTCCCAGCTCTGCTATCCTGGTGAAATGGTTGCCCAGTCTATTCCCAGCAACGGAGCACGCACCACTCCAGGAGGCAAGCTATTCCACTGATCAATCGTTCTCACCCTCAGGAAATTTCCCCTTAGTTCCAGATTGGATCTGTCTTTTAACAAATTTCCATCCATTGCTTAGAAATGTAATCTGAGAGACCCCAGTTTGATTTCACTTCTTCAAACTGGTGAAATGTCACCCCTAGGTAAGCCAAATCTTCTTTTCGTTGGAAAGGGGAAGTATGCCTTTTGTGAGTTTTCTGTGAAATGGCAGGAGGACTGTTGGAGTGTTCTTGGGAAGTTGGGGAGATGTCAGTCTGTCTGTATAAATTAAGCTTGCAACTCTGTGCCTCTAGCCATTCCAGCCTGGAAGGGAGAGAAAGCAACAGAAGACCTTCTACAGATACATTTGCTGTTCATCCATCATGGCAAATCTGACGTCGGCTTTTCTGATCATCCTGATCTTGGCTTTCTGTTATCAACCCATAGCAGGTGAGTAACCACCCTTTCCCTGTTCATAAGCTTGTTCCCAAATCTTTACTACTATTTTTTGTGTGCAATTTTTCTGCTTACCTATTGCAGGGATGGCACCATGGAACCCCAAGGAATCATAGCTGATTTTTGAAATGTATAAAGTACTGAAGGATCCCTGTTTGGGGAAGACACTTAACACTGGTCGTTGACTGTAATGACAGTTTGATTTGAGGGTATTTACATTGATATAGAAAGCCAATTAAAAGCAGAATACAGCCTAGCTTTCCCACCCCCCCCCACCCCATTTTTCTCAGTAATGTGGCAAGTGACGGAAGCACCTTTCAACTGTTGACGGGCATATTAAAGCAGCAATTCCATGTCCCAGAAGTGCTTTTTCAAAAGGCAACTGGACTTCCTTTGTTTTGCTTGAAGATATTTCACTTCTTATCCAAGGAGTTCCTTCAGTGCTGAAGAACTACCTGTAACGAATTAGGCTGCCCCTTAGATATGAATTGCCTTTGATTTGCCTTTGAGGACCCAGATTGTTGGGGGCAATAAGCTGACTTTGTAATAATGCCGCTTGGGGTGTGTGTGAAAGCCCTAACAAGCAGGCATATACATAGAATGAAGGCTACTGCTAAGCTTGTAAGCCGCCCTGAGTCTTTGGAGAAGGGCGGGATATAAATGTAATAAAAAATAAAAAAAATAAAAAAAATTTCTGATGTCTTGATAAATCTATGGCAGTAATTCTCAATCTCTTCGTTTGATCTTTAGGGAAATGTCTCAGCTGTCCAGAAGAGTGTTGTTATGAAGTTAGAACAAGAAACCCTATACCTCTAAGCAGAATATCCTCTTACAGAAGGACTTCTCTGACCTGCGGAATGGATGCCGTGGTGTGAGTATCCCAAAGTTTTTCCCTCTTTTTATTAAAGTTCAGCTGAGTAGCATTCATGCTGAGGGTTAGGATTCTGACTCTCCTTTGACTCCAATGTTGCAAATGTTCTGATGTGAAGGCTGAGCAGAGCAAAGCAAGTATTGGACACTGTGTTAATTAGCGTAAAGTGAATTTGACAGGTGGGTTAGGGGATTAAAAGTGCTGGATTACAACTTGGGAGACCATGGATTCCAGTTCTCCTTCAGGCACAGAAACTGGCTGGCTGTTTTCCTCTTAAGCCCTGGACTGGAAATTAGAAAACATCAATTCACC
>JAKJMR010018296.1:461177-481645 GCA_024449315.1 Daboia siamensis
GAGGAGGAGGAGGAGGAGGAGGAGGAGGAGGAGGAGGAGGAGGAGGAAAATCTATGACTGTTTCTCTCCAAGCATTATTTTCAACAACGCAATTTAAAGTTTTTGTGGGTGCTCTAAATGATAGACAGCTGAAGGTGAACTCATCCAGGTGAATAGTAGATTGTTTTGCATCCAGAAATGAAACCTGATTTTTGGTTCTCATAGATTAACCCAATTCTCTTTCTACAATTTTAGCATCCTGGACAGTTATCTTTTAGCAATCTTGAACAACTGTAGCATCCTTGGACAGTTGTCCAAAATCAGAGAGGCCCAGATAGAAATGTATTTTAATAGAGGAATGGGACTGGGAAATTCAGACCCAGCTGGAATGGATGTTTACTTTTATAGTAAATGTAATCATTAACATAGGACAGTATTTCTCAACCTTGCCCACTTTAAGAAGTGTGGATCTCTGTAGATGCCATATGCTAACTAAAAAAAAAAAGAAATTGTGAGTGCCCCAACATTGAAAATGTGTTGTGAAAAGGTAGGTGCCCCAACACTGGATGCTTTTAAAAAGAGACTGGGCAGACATGTATCAGAAATAGAACAGATCTCCTGCTAGAGCAGGGGGTTGGACTAGATGTCCTCCAAGAACCCTTCCAACTCTATTACCATTATTGAAATAAGATCTCTCTCTCTCTCTCTCTCTCTCTCTCTCTCTCTCTCTTTCTTTCTTTCTTTCTTTTTCTCTCTCATTCTCTCTCTCTCTTTCTTTCTCTCTCTCATTCTCTTTCTCTCTCTTTTTCTCTCTCTCTCTCTTCCCTCTCTCAGAAGAAGTAGAAGACAAGGACAAATCAGCTCCCAAAAAACTGTCAAACTGCCAAGAAAACTGCAGAGGCGTGTCCCTGTAGCCATCAAGAGCAAGACAGCAATTTTCTCCACCTGTTTCATGAGGTTTGTGACATCGAGGTTCATCAGCCATGAGAGCCTGTCCCTTGAGGATAGATAGCACATCCCATCTTCCTTGGGTCTTTGCATTTGGGGCTCAAGAGACTGTCTCTTCTCGGCACAAGCTCTAGCCCTCCATTTCAAGAAACATCACTCTGCTTTCACTTCTGCTGAGGGTTTACTCGTGGGCTGCAATGTCTATTGTTAAAAAAGGAGAAATGAGATGGCTTTAGTGACCCTTTTGTGGGTGCAATAAATGCAGAATTCCTTGGCATTTCACCAGAAAGTTGGTGTTAGAGAGAAGAACATTACTTCAGGGGAATTCCCGCCAAGCTCTCAAAAGATATTGTCTGTGCCTACATGAAGCCAGTTCTCCTAATCACTCTCATTGTTACGCATGGTGTGGTCTTCTGTTCTCCAGAATCCACAGCCTCCATCTGATGATGGGTCAAGTCAGGTTTTTCATGACTTCCCAAGAACTATATTTCCATCTTTATTTGATATATGTTGCTAGAAAAAGTTCTTATCAGAATTTGTTATGCTTGTGGGTACACATTTCCCCAAAACATAGATTTTTGGCCCACAGCTTTGCCTACACTTGCAATAGCATTTATAATTTTCTTTAAACAAGAAAATAATTTTTAGATGTTACTTTCATGTAACTTTGTGCAGACCTTTCCTCTATAGGTGTGATTTTTAATGGCATTACGGGTTCAGAAATTGGCTAAAATTGAAGAATAATTGAGTTTCAGTTCCAAGCCAATAAACATTGCCAAATTTGATAATATTTACTTTTGCATAAAAATTAAATGATTTTTCCCAGTCCTGAGAGTAAATGTCATTGAATTCTAACAATTTTTTTATGAATAGACATAATAGACATAAAGTTAGGCATTATGGGTTCAGAAATGGGCTAAAATTGAAGAATAATTGAGTTTCGGTTACAAGCCATTAAACGTTGCCAAATTTGATATTTATTTTTACATAAAAATTAAATAAGATTTCCCATGCCTGAAAGTAAATGTAATTGAATTCTAACCATTTTTTTTATGAATAGACATAAAGTTAGGCTGCAGGGACGCGGTGGCTCAGTAGCAGTTTGGCGGGTCGAATCCCGAGTGCCGCGTAACAGAGTGAGCGCCTGTTACTCGTCCCAGCTTTTGCCAACCTAGCAGTTCGAAAGCATGTAAAAACGCAAGTAGAAAAATAGGGACCACTATGGTGGGAAGGTAACAGCATTCCGTGTGCCTTTGGCGTCTAGTCATGCCGGCCACATGACCACGGAGATGTCCTCGGACAAACGCTGGCTCTTCGGCTTTGAAACGGAGATGAGCACTGGCCCCTAGAGTCGGAAACGACTAGCACGCATGTGCAGGGGAACCTTTACCTTTAAAGTTAGGCTATCTCAATGCTAATGCTCTACAATTATTTGGTGGCAAAAGGTTCTACTCTTAATTATTGAAGCTACTATGGAATTAGGTGCTTAAATTAATGAAGATTTACAATAGCTTTTTGCATGGGCCAATGACTCATTAAAGCAGCCATATCTTTTTTCAACTTGCAGGGCTGTTCTTGAGAGACTTTTGCAGCAACTAAGTAACCTTGGGAACAAATATGGCTGCTTTAATAAGTTCCTGGGATGTTGATTCTGCATTATTCTCAAGTACTTCCTTGGACTTAAATCTGAAATATTTTATATGTTTTATATGTTAATATCCCAGAAATGCTATTTGATTATTTGATTTAAGCACTATTAAACTCCAGAATGTCTCTGAGCAGAGTCAGGCCAATAAACAGACACTGCAGAGATCCTAAGGTCTTTATTGTGGTTAGATAGAAGTATCTGAAAATGTTGAAGTTTCTCTCAGTCAACAGTTGCCTCTTATACTAAACAAAATTTCTTGTGAGTTTCTTTCATATGCTTCCTTCAATCTCTGGATTGTGTCATCTTTTATTTTTAATGAGAAGGACGAGGGGGGGGACATGATAGCCATGTTCTAACATCTCAGGGGCTGCCACAAAGAAGAGGGAGTCAAGCTATTCTCCAAAGTGCCTGAAGGCAGGACAAGAAGCAACGGATGGAAACTAATCCAGGAGAGAAGCAACCTAGAACTAAGGAGAAACTTCCTGACAGTTAGAACAATTAACCAGTGGAACAACCTGCCTCCAGAAACCGTGAATGCTCCAACACTGGAAGTTTTTAAGAAGAGACTGGACAGCCCTTTGTCTGAAATGGTATATAGTGTTTCCTGCCTGAGCAGGATTCCAAGGTTGGATTCCAAGGTCCCTTCCAACTTTACTATTATGATTATAACATTTTAAAGGAGAAATATAAATAAAAGAAACACAATACATGAATGTATTGTGTGAATGAAAGAATCAAATGCCAGTTGTGAAATACAAGTACGCATGCAATGTATGTGCACATGTGCAAATACAGGTTATGACATTTTACAATGTCATAAAAATTACAGTTCTCCAATATGTCATTAATACAGCAATATAAAATATGTTACATCACTTTTTTGAAGAAAAAACTGTAACTTTAAACTAAAGATACCTGGTTAAAGGTAAAGGTTCCCCCGCACATGTGTGCTAGTCATTTCCGACTCTAGGGGCCGGTGCTCATCTCCATTTCAAAGCCGAAGAGCCAGCGCTTGTCCGAGGACGTCTCCGTGGTCATGTGGCCGGCATGACTAGACGCCAAAGGCACACGGAACGCTCTTACCTTCCCACCATAGTGGTCCCTATTTTTATACTTGCATTTTTACGTGCTTTCGAACTGCTAGGTTGGCAGAAGCTGGGACGAGTAACAGGCGCTCATTCTGCTATGCGGCACTCGGGATTCGACCCGCCAAACTGCCGATCTTCTGATCGACAAGCTCAGCGTCCTAATCCACTGAGCCACCGCATCTCTAAAGATACCTGGTTAACATAGTAAAACCTCCCCCAAAACTAAAAGCTATAATAATTTAAATTAGCACAGGAAACTGTAGAGGCTTCAAATTCGGAGTCACTGGGAGTCAGGCAGCATGTGCATGTAATAAACAAACAAATAAACCCAGTCTTCCATAAAACTGAGATACAGACTATGTCTATGGAGGGGGGAGGCAAATTTTGGGTGTAACAAATCCATGTGTTATATTATAGTCTAGCAATGTTAATTTCCAATTAAAATTGCATATTACATCAGATGTACTTTGTAGATTATGAAATTGTTCTTAAGAAATCCTAGAATACAAGGGCTGGAAGGGACATGTCAGGTCATCTAGACCACCACCACCCTATTCAGTGCAGGAATCCCTCTTCCAAAAGCAGAAAATCCTAAATGGGAACATTTGGAAGGGACCCATGAGGTCACCTAGTCCAGCCCTACCACTCCCAGAGTAGAAATGGAAATAAAAATCGCACTCCAAGCATTATGGCAGATGGTTAAGTCTTTGGCTTAACCCAGAACTGGTCCAGATTAAAAGGCTCCTGCCTCCCTCATTGTGGTTTGCTGTGACGCGCTGCCATTTGTAACTCAGTTTAATGCAGGCTTCCAGATGGGGTTTGAAGATCTAGTGGACAGAAGGAATGATGTGAAGAAGAAATTTTTTGTAGTTTCTTCTTCACATCACTCCATAACAGCTGATAAATGCATGTGGGGAAAACCTTGGGAGACTTGGCTAAGAGCTTCTGCCAAGAAAAGAATCTGGTAAGAGACAGCAGAGCCCACGGCTGGATAACGGGCTGGGCAAAAGGCTCAGAAGAGACCCACCCTAGTTGCTCAGACTACAAAGGTAACAGTGTGTGTGTGTGTGTGTGTGTGTGTGTGTGTGTCAGGGTGGTGGTGTCAATAATCATTTGCTGTGGGCAACTCAACACGGCCAAGTCACCACAGCCAACTCGCCACTGTCATCTTGCTGTGGGACAACTCATTGCGGGACAAAAGTTATACTTACCTCAAAGAAATGATGGAAAAGAATCATTACAGAAAGCATGCAAAAGGAAAGTTGTCTCATTCCCTGTGTGCGGGAGAGTAAGAATTGGACTTCTAGACTCGGAAGATTCTGACAATGAGGGCTCCTTGGTGCTCTCCGCGCATGCTGGTTTGCTTGCAAACGTTTCATTAACCTCACTAGTAACATTGTGAGTGCTAGTAAGGAGTGGAGTGGGGTTTGGTGAGAGGAGGAGGAGGAGGAGGAGGAGGAGGAGGAGGAGGAGGAGGAGGAAAAAAACTGTGGGGTCCTTGGTGCTCTTTGAACTTGCTGGTTTTCTTGCAAACGTTTCATTACCCTAACTAGTAACATCGTCAGTGCTAGTAAGGAGTGGGGTTTGCTGTCGCTTTATATTCTGGTGTCTTGTCTGTCTGGGTGGGTGGGGACAGTCTTGGGAATTCTTTGGTTGGGCTGATTCTGTCAATATAGCTTCTTATAATAAAGTAGGATTAGATCGCCGGGTTGTGTATCCTGTCTGGTTTAACTGGGAAGCCTAAAAAGCTTGGTTGTTTATTCAACTTATATGCTGCCTTCTTCCATAAAGGCAGCTCTAGTGGCCTACAGACAACAGAATAGCAATAGCAATAACACTTAGATTAGATACTGCTCCATGCAGGAAAGAATTGCAAGAGCTTATATAGTACTTCACAGTCCTCTCTAAGTGGTTTACAGGGTCATCATATCTGCCTCCAGCACTTTGGGTCCCCATTTTACTCACCTGAGAAGGATGGAAGGATGTGGGCAGAGTTTGCCTGCAATACTGCATTCTAACCACTGCGCCACCACAGTCTTTAACAAAACATTAAAACTGTAAAGCAAGATATTAGCACTAAAGTTGATTTAAAAGTTCACTCCTTCCTTCCCCTTTAACACCCAAGGCCAGCTCTGAATTTTTTTTTACAACGTAGCACAGCGCGTCTTCTCCAAAATATCTGTTTCTCCCTTGCTTATTGCAGCATTTCCAGGAGAGGGCAATGCATCCCCAGAAAACAATGAGAACCTATTGCTAAACTACCTCTGCCCAACATCGCCTCTCCCCCCTCAAATAAAGCTGACTTTATACTTCAGAAATTCCTAATCTGTACTTTGGTAATTTCTCAACACATTGGTTTCCTTCTGCAAGAAACCTCCGTTTTTCTACTTTAATCTCTGGGTGCTTGAAAATTTCTTTCAAATTTCTCTTGGGTTGATCTACGCAGAGGTCTGTGGTTCTAACCACACAGAACAGTTGCAAATCTGGCTCTTCTCTTTCAATCGAGGTGGGAGTGGGGAAGTTGCACCCAACTCTGAAGTCCCCCAAGATCTTGTTACCCAGCGGTGAAATGTTGATTTGGGACAGTATAATATTTGCACTTGAGTTGTTAACAAAAAGGTGATAGTTCACCAGGATTATTAGGTGCAAATATACAAATGCATACTATTTCCATAGCAAGAAAGATAAAGCAGGAAAGGTTAAATTGATCATTGTATTCGAAGAGGAGAATATATTTAAGCACGTTTTTTACTTGGATATCACTTCTGGATTTTGTGCTTGTGATGAAAAAATAAATTTTGGCTTCAGTTTTGTCAATTAGATAGATTTGTTGTTATAAAAATGGCTACTTATCTACATATAAGCTCTAAACGAGAAGTAGTCCTTGACTTACAACCATTTGTTTGACTGTTCAAAGTTACAACAGCACTGAAAAAAGTGACTTAGGACCATTTTTCACCCTTATAACTGTTGTAGCATGCCCATAGTAATCAAAATTCAGAATATTTATGGCTGTTGCAATGTCCCGTGATCCCTTTTTGCAACCTTCTGACAAGCAAAGACAATGGGGAAGCCAGATTCATTTAACAACTGTGTTACTAACTTAAGTTAAGTGATTCCCTTAACAACAGGGCCAGGAAAGATTGTAGAACGAGGCCAAACTCACTCAGCAACCACCTTGGTTAGCAGTGAAAATTTTGTGGTCCTAAATCAAGGACTACCTGTGGGGTCCCCAGTCCTTTATAGCCAGCCAACTCCATACTCCCTTTCTCAGCATACTCTCACAAGCTTTCTTGCTTCCTGCATGCCTAAGGAAACTTGTGGGATGACACCTAGTCATCTGACTGTGACATTTTCTCTTGGATGGAGGAAGTCTCCAAGAACGAAATCTGCCCTGAATAAAGAGTTTGCATAAAACATCTTCTTTCCCGATTCTTGACTAGAGATCCAGAATTTATCAGTATGAATTCCTCAATGCATGACTTCTTAAGATGTCACATAACCGAGTTGGAAGGGACCTTGGAGGTCTTCTAGTCCAGCCCCCTGCTCAAGCAGGAGAACCTATACCATCTCAGAAAAGTGAATGTCTAGCCTCTTCTTAAAAATCTCCAGAGATGGAGCGCCTACGATTTCTGGAGGCAAGTTGTTCCACTGGTTGATTGTCCTCACTGTCAGGAAGTATCTCCTTAATTCCAGGTTGCTTCTCTCTTTGGTCAGTTTCCAACCATTGTTTCTCGTCCTGCCCTCAGATGCTTTGGAGAATAACATGACCCCCTCTGCCTTGTGGCAGCCCCTCTAATACTGGAATACTGCTATCATGTCACCCGTTTCTTCTTTTCTTTAGACTGGCCAAACCCAAGTCCTGCAGCTGGTCTTCATATGTTTTAGTCTCCAGGCCTTTGATCATCTTGGTTGCTCTTCTCTGAACTTTTTCCAAGGTCTCAACATCTTTTTTGTAGCTTGGTGATCAGAATTGGCTGGATTGATGGGGTTGGTTGTTGTTGGGTTTTGGTTTTTTTTGCATTTTCTCTTTAGAGAACAGCTCTGGAGTGGTAAAATCAAATTACAGTAAATGTGCAAATTAGTTCAGGAAGCACAAAGTGGTACAGACCAAAAATAACACATTAACTCAGGCAGGAAACTTTTAGAGAAATATTTACAGACAGAAACAATGAAAACTGGAAGCAGGTTAACAAATGGATATTTAATCAAAAGAATGCATCCTTTCATTTTTCTTTCATCTGTTTTTCTCTTTTCGTCAATCTGACAAAGTCATTTTATTGAACTTGAGAATATATTTATTTAATTGAAAGTTTGTTGTAAATTCTATCTATATTTCAGTGTGTACTTCTCCAACCAGATTCATTGTGGGTTGAAATGCAGCACGATACGGCATTTTTGCAATCGGGTTCCTCCAAAAGCATGTTTTTCTTTTATTTCATGAACTTATTTTACGATCATTTTTTTCCATGACTCCGTCTATTTACAGACAGACTTTCCCATGCTATATTTATTTTTCACCGTTAAATAAGTAGGGAAATGCGGGAAAATGCAAACTTTAGAAAAAGAGCTAGGGCTTGATTTCATGCAATGCAAAATCCTTTTCTGCTGAAACACGATCAGAAATAATGCTTCTTCCGTCTTTCATCTAAATAATAAGAAAACACTGTGGGCAGCGGAAGAGCACACATTTGGCTTTTTTTTTTTTTCTTTGATAGAAAATAATGCAGGACATACAAAATAAGGCAAGGACATTGAAGGTCTTCTAGTCCAACCCCCTGCACAAGCAGGAGACCCTATACCATTCCAGACAAACGGTTGTCCAGTCTCTTCTTGAAAACCTCCATTGATGGAGCACCCACGACATCTGAAGGCAACTTCTGTTCCATTGATTAATCATTCTCACTGTCAGGAATTTCTTCTTAGTTCTAGGTTGATTCTCTCCTTGATTAGTTTCCTTCCGTTGCTTCTCGTCTTGCCTTCAGGTGCTTTGGATTGACACCCCCCACCTTCTTCCTTGGGGCAAGATTGGTTAGGATCTCTTAAGGCCACGTTTTGCAGGAGAGTTAACATCCCTTTTCTGGAGAAGAAGGAGATTCTTACCACCTTGGTTATTCTGATCTTGCTCAGATGCAGCTACTCTAACCCGGTTTATGCAGAACAGTCTCCAACATATATATTCAGAATATTCAGAGAATATTCAGAAAAGGGAACAGCAAACAGGATAAGACAAAGTGAAAAGAAGAAGAAAGGAACGAGAAGCAGAGAAGGGGAGGGGCAAGACAGATCGTGAAAGGGAGGGCTTGATCATTCAGAGTGAGAGCAGCCTCTTCTGATCCAAGGAGACGTTTGAGAATAAATCCTCCTTGGCCAGGTTCTCCCCACAATCTGGACCCGATGGTGGAGCTGAAGTCCACAGCAGGCAGATTATCTCCACCGCATGAGACAACATGAGCCTCCAGCCGGTCCGAATTGTTCTCTTCTTGCCTTTCCTCTCCATAGGTAAGTTTTCTTGGACTTGAGGAAGATGCCGCTAAAGATCCAACGTGGCTCTAGTAGCTATGACAGGGAAGGAAGGTGGCAAATGACATTTCTGGGCTGTGTTGTTTCTACTCAGAGAAGGGGTCAGTGACTTGGTGAATGCTCTCTCCATTGAAGGACAGGACACGAGAAATAACTTTAAAAGCACGGCAGGCTTAAAAGCACGGCAGGCCATAATCTTGAGCTGGGGTGTCCAACCTTCTGTACGTTAAGACTTCTGGACTTCAACTCCCAGAATTTCTTGAGCAGAGATCTCCAACCTTGGGCATTTTGAGCAGGGCTCTCCAATCTTAGTCCAGAAGTCTTAAAGTTCCCAAGGTTGGAGATCCCTGCTCAAGGAATTCTGGGAGATGAAGTCCAGAAGTCTTAAAGTTCCTGAGGTTGGAGATCTCTGATCTCTGGACAGAAAATAGAAGACTTGAAGGAGTTCTGGTTGGGTTTGGCCAATTGGCAAAAATAGGACAGGTTGGTGTAGCGGTGAAGGCACCAGGCTAAAATCCAGCACACCGTGAGTTCTAGTCCTGCTTTGGGAGAAAAGCAGGTACATGATTTTGGGCCAGTCACTCTTTTTCAGCCCTTGGAAGGGACCTTGGAGGTCATCAACCCCATGCTCGGGCAGGAAACCCTATACCATTTCAGGCAAATGGCTGTCCAGTCTCTTCTTAAAAGCTTCCAGTGTTGGAGCATTCACAGCTTCTGGAGGCAGGTTATTCCACTGGTTAGTTGTTCTAACTGTCAGGAAGTTTCTCCTTAGTTCCAGGTTGCTTCTTTTCTTGACTAGTTTCCATCCGTTGCTTCTTGTCCTGCTTTCAGGCGCTTTGGAGGATAGCTTGACTCCCTCTTCTTTGGGGCAGCCCCTGAGATATTGGAACACTGCTATCATGTCACCCCTCACTCTTCTCTTCATTAAACTACACATACCCAATTCCAGCAACCGTTCCCTATATGTTTTAGCCTCCAGTCCCCCAATCATCTTTGTTGCTCTTCTCTGTACCCTTTCTAGAGTCTCGACATCTTTTTTACATTGTGGTGACCAAAACTGGATTCCAGGTGTGGCCTTACCAAGGCATTGTAAAGTGGTATTAGTACTTCATGTGATCTTGATTCTATCCCTCTGTTAATGCAGCCTAGCACTGTGTTGGCTTTTTTGGCAGCTGCAGCACACTGCTGGCTCATATTGAAATGATTGTGTACTAGGACTCTGAGATCCCTCTCACAGTTACTATTATTGAGCAAGTTACCACCTATACTATACCTGTGCATTTGATTTTTCCTGCCTAAATGTAGAACCAACTTCTAAAATCTTGCCCATAAAATTTCAGGGACTAGTCCAGGCAGTTGCCAAGAGCCAAAACTGACTCAAAGCACACACCCCCCCCCAAAGTAGGGCATTCTTGCAGGTGGAGAATATATACATACAGAGGTATAGCTAGTCCCCAACTAAGACTACAATGGCAACCAGAATTTCCATGCTAAAGAAGGCAGCTGTTGAGTCAGTTGCACTTGGCTTTACAACCTTTTTTGCCATGTTCGTTAAGTGAATCACTGCTGTTCTGTGAATTCACTAAATGATTCTGGCTTCCCCACTCCCCCATTGACATTGCTTGTCAGAAGCCACCTGGGAAAGTCACAAGTGACAATGATGTGACCCCCAGATGCTGCAACCATCGTAAATAACATGCCAGTTGCCAATCTCTTGAATTTTGATCGTGTAACCCTGAAGATACTGTGAGGACCAGTTTGTAAATCCCATTTTTCACTGCTTTTGTGACTACAAATGGTTGCAAAACAAACAGTTGGAAATGGAGGACTGCCTGTAGCAGCAACAATGACAATGACGACACCAGCACAATGTGAGAAAAGAACACATTGCCACCAGCTTGTCTCCAGGGCCACATTTTAAAAGACCCATAGAATAACAAATCCTAAAACTGTGGAATTGAAATTCCATTGCCTGCTCTCAGAGGTGTACACATACATAAAACACATACAAATATGATATATACAATATATGTATATACCTCCACCCCAACATAGAAATAGAATAGAACAGAGCTGCAAGGGACCTTGGAGGTCACTGTCCATCTTGAATACATAGTGGAAAGGGAAAGCTTGAGAGTTCACAAGGTTAATACTGTATGGAAAAAAACAGTGGCTGAATCAGGATCATCTGCTTCGCATACATCTCTCAGAAGGTAACCAGAAAAACAGGTTGTAGCATCCCAGACAATCCTGTGGACCTTGCTCAAGCATCGCTTATATGCTGCATCCTGGATAGAAGGAAGTGAACTGTCAATGATTTTTTCTGCTGTCCTCACCACTCTCTGAACCACCTTCCTGTCTGAAGCAGGGCTGCTTCCAAACCAGACTGCGATGCAATATGACAGGATGCTCTCAATCGTCCCTCTGTAGAAAGTGGTGAAGGGAAGGACGTAGCAGGAATAGGCAGAATGGGTGGGGAGGAAGAAAGAGCTATGGGCATCAAGTAGAGTCTCCCAGGATGCCACATGCATCTGGACATCATCTTGGAAATCTCACCTATTGTGTCCTGTTCATCATTTGGGCAACATCCTCATAAAGCACATGAGCGCCATAGCTGCAGAGCTTCTACTTGAGATGGGAAACCAGAGCAGAGCTGAAAAGTCCTGAATGATGTGGGGAAGTAGCACCACCCACAAAGGAAAGGGAAGTTTCGAAAGAGCAAAATGAAGCAAAAAAATAAAACCAAGATCCTAAGGCAGAGGTTGAAAATGTGGGGACTTTTCCAGGCTGGGTTGGCAAACCAGAAAACAGCTGTTTTGAGCTGATGTAGAGTGAATTCTGCTGCTGATCATTATTTATATTTTTTATATTAATTATAGAAGTTTTTATGTTTGCAGATTGGTTTTTTTGACTTTTTTTTATATTGTTGTTACCTGTTGTGAGCTAGTGTGGGATAGAAGAAAAAGAAGAAGAAAGTGTCAATCTCCAACCTTTTTTCAGAGCAGTGGACTAAAAATAGTAAAAACAGCCTCAAATTTTACTTTTACATACAGATAATTTCTATAATAATATCTAACCAGCAAATCCCAAAGTCAAACTTTCATTTTTGCATTCTGCCTTGAGCACAAGGTCTATAACAGGGGTGTCAAAGTGCGTCATGCAGAAGCCACATTCACCCCAGCTCTGGTAAGTTGCGATATGTCGTGACACGTCACATGATGTGGCGACTTTGATACCCCTGGTCTAGAAGCAGTCTCCAGATAGAAATAAAACTGGATGTGTTCTTTTCGTTGATTAAAGCAGTTAGTCTGGCCATCTCTGCAAGCTCCGTCAGTTTTTCCTTCCATTCCTCCATTATGGAGATGAATATCCATAGGTCTCTTCCAGCATTATTCTGTACTAAATTCTGTTTCTATCCAGTTTCTGCAGGGACTCATCCGTCGACAAGCTCTCCATCCTTTTCTGTGATTCAGACGCCACTTTTTTTGAATGTGTCAGAAGGATCAGACGTGACGTTGAATTGCCACATGGAAGACAATGTTTCTTCAAAGTGGTTTGTAAACTGGAAGAAGATGGGGGGAAAAGACAATATTAAAAATTCAACCCGGACTTTTGTAACTACAAATAACATTAACAAATCTAGCATCTTAATTCTTAAATCAACTGTTATTGCTGATTCTGGAATCTATCACTGTGAATTTGGCGATTCAGGACATTTGCAATCGGGGAACACAAGTGTGACAATCTGGGGTAAATATGCCCGTTCATTCATTCATTCATTCATTCATTCATACTAGGGAAACTTGAATTCTTTTGCTGTCATCCATTCTATGAAAATGTAGCAATTCAGGTGGCTTTTGGAGTGTCTAATTAGTCCTGCACAACTGGTATGACTTATTTCCGCAATACGTGAGACATTTGTTAAAGAGTTTAGTCCCAGTTGATGACTTTTCTTGCCAAGAGTGTTATTGCAGTTATTAATTTAGTGACATGGTTAGTAAATGAAAATGGGCTTCCCCATTGACTTTGTTTGTCAGAAGATTGCAAAAGGGGATCACGTGATCCTGGGTCACTGCAACCGTCATAAATGTGAGTGAGTCACTAAGTGTCTGAATGTTCATCACATGACCATGGGGATGCTGCAACGGTCGTAAGTGTGAAAAACGGTGATAAGTCACTTTTTTCAGCGCCGTTGTAACTTTGAACAGTCCCCAAAAAAAATTGCTGTAAGTCAGGGAGTACCTGCATATCTGTAGTTATGCAAATAGATGCTTCACCTGAATGACGTCAGGCTTCCTAGGAACCAAGAAAGACACAAGGAGTGATTTTTAAGCACAGGCAGTCCTTGACATACCACCATTCAAAGTGAGCATCCAAGGTTACAACAGCCCTGGAAAAAGTGACTTATGACCATTTTTCACACTTTTCACATGACTTGATAAATGTCTCACTTAGCAACAGAAATTTGGGGATCAGTTGTGGTTGTAAGTCAAGGACTACCTGTGGTCCCCTTTCTTGTTCATCATTCACACACTGTATGGAGCTTCTCAGTCCTCCAGGTCCTGGTTGTCCCAAAGGTGCTTTTTCAGGAGGCAACTGGCCTTTCTTGTTTTTCCTTGAAGACATTTTGCTTCTCATCAAAGAAGCTTCTTCAGTTGTTACCGGATGGTGGGGAATGGAAGGATTTATACTCCTTCCAGACGGCTGGTCGTTTGCCTTCTTTTAGACAGTCGTTGACGCCACTAGGAGGTTTGTCTGTGTGCTCAGGGTCACCTGAGTGGTGCAAATGTGTGTGGACTCTGAGGACACAGAGAAACCTCCAAGTGGCCTCAACGACTCTCTCAAAGGAGGCAAATGAGCAGTCGTCTGCAAGGAGTATAAATGCTTCCACTTCCCACCATCCAGTCAGAGCTGAAGAAGCTTCTTGGATGAGAAGTGAAACGTCTTCAAAGGAAAAACAAGAACAGCTGCTTCCTGAAAAGCACCTTTCGAATGGTCAGTTGTCTGTTGCAGCAATGTGTGCATGTGTGTACGTGTGCGTGTGCATGTGCGTGTGCAGGGTTAGCTTTGTAAAGCATCTGACTCTTCTCCTAATATTTTGTACAATTCTATTTCCTTTGCACCAACACAAAGCAGGGCTGACATACAATTGGCAATTATGACCTTTTTTTGTTTCTTGTAGAAAAGCCCAACGTGGTGGTGGGTCAGACCGCACAACAGGTCAGCAGAAAAGTCGGGGCAAATGTCACAATTACGTGCAATTTTAGCAGAGTTGACAATCCCAGTTTGATGGATGTGAAATGGTACAAAGACAAACAGGAGCTCAGGAACCCAAAACACACTGAGAAATTAAAGCAGAAAGCGTTTCTTAAACTAGTGAATGTAAATCTGGAGGATTCGGGAAACTACGTATGCACCATCAGGATCCGAAATCGAACAGGATCAGGAAATGGAACGTGGGTTCACGTCACTGGTAAGTGGCGGGAATTTTCTATGAGGTCTTACCAGGCTGGTCCATGGCTTAACGTCAGGTGCAAGCAGCCAAGTCCACACATGCCGACAGTACAAAATTACTGATTTATTCCTTAAGCCTATATATACAAGAATCTTCTCAGACTAACAGTGTAAGGTCCTGCCTCAGCTATATTCTCAGGAAAGCGTGACTCTTGAAATGAAAGTTATTTCAAAAGGACCTTTGACTGAGAGACTGCAGAGAAGCCAGGCGGAATCTGAAGTTCCCGCGCGAATCGTTAGGCTAATTTCCCCATTGTCCTCATGCCCCCTGCCCATCAGGAGCCAATTGGCTGGTGCAGGGGTCAGCAACCTGAAACAGTGAAAGAGCCACTCAGAACCGGTTCCCTCACAAAAGGAAAAACTGGGAGCCGAGAAAATGTGTGTACATGCACGTACATGCGCACATGCGCAGAACAGGGTTTGACTGAAGAGTGGAGCCAAGGCAAGATATGCACCTACCCTGCATATTTGAATTGACTGGTTGAACTTTTTTAGTCCCACTTTTTTTTTTGAACTGCACATGGCAGAGGACTGGGAGCCGCAGGAGACGGCTGAAAGAGCCGCATGCGGCTCCAAAGCCGTGGGTTGCAGACCTGTGGGCTGGCGTGAAGGTGTTCTGAGAACTCCGAGACGAGAAGGTGATCACTAAGCATCTTCTTGGGGCCGCAGTCTTGTTAACAGGCTAGAACTGGCCGGAAAGGAGCACATCCAGTTGGCCTCACTTGCCCATTTGCCCATTTGCCCCTCCCTATTTCCCATACAAAGGGACGCGGCGGCTCAGTGGGTTAGGACACTGAGCTTGTCGATCAGAAGGTCGGCAGTATGGCGGGTCGAATCCCGAGTGCCGCGTAGCAGAGTGAGCGCCCGTTACTCGTCCCAGCTTCTGCCCACCTAGCAGTTCGAAAGCACGTAAAAATGCAAGTAGAAAAATAGGGACCACTACAGTGGGAAGGTAACAGCGTTCCGTGCGCCTTTGGCATCTAGTCATGCCAGCCACATGACCACAGAGACATCCTCGGACAAGCGTTGGCTCTTTGGCTTTGAAACGGAGATGAGCACCGGCCCCTAGAGTTGGAAACGACTAGCATGCGTGTGTGGGGGAACCTTTACCTTTTACCTTTATTTCCCATACAGATGCATCAAAGCACAAGAAACACATTCTTTTATCCCCACAAATACCAGCCACCCCCACCTAGGAATGGCAGTGTTCTGAAAGCGACCTGACAAACAGCTTGCACCTGAGTAAAACTAGATAAAGCTCAACAGCATTCAAGGGGGTTGGACTTGTTCCTCTTGTCGCTAAGTAGGGATGCTACACTGATTCCTCACTTGACTCCTCCTCTTGGCTCTGCCAGGCTTGCTCATACCAGTTAACCCAGGTGCCTGTCTTCCCACAACATAAACTATAGGTAATCCTCACCTTACGAGCCCAATTGAGCTCAAAGTTTCTGCTGTTAAGTGAGAGACGTGTTCAGTGAGTTTCCCCGCATTTTACAACCTTTCTTGCTGCAGTTCTTAAGTCAATCACTGCAGTTAATAGGTTAGTAACTCAGTTAAGTGAATCTGGCTTCCCCATTGACTTTGCTGGTCAAAAGGTCATAAAAGGTGATCACATGACCCCGGGACTCAGCAACGGTGATAAATATGAGTCAGTTGCCAGGCATTTAAATTTTGATCACATGATCATGGGGATGCTGCAAAGGTCGTAACTGTGAACAACGGTGATAAGTCACATTTTTCAGTGCTCTTGGAACTTTGAAGGGTTGCTAAATGAACTATTGTAAGTCAAGAAATACCTGTAAACTGCCTACCTACTTCAAACTAGCTTTCTAGGCTGAGTTCAAGTAATATCCTGAGCCAGAAATGTGACAGTTGCATCTCAGCCCACTGTGTAGTAGGGGAGACTTAAGGTACACTTAGGGTAGATGGGAAAGTCTAGGTTGCTTCTCTCCTTGATTACTTTCCATCCATTGCTTCTTCTCCTGCCCTCAGGTGCTTTGGAGAATAGGTTGAGCCCCTCTTCTTTGTAGCATCCCCTCAAATATTGGAACATTGCTATCATGTCTCCCCTAGTCCTTCTTTTCACTAAACACACCCAATGCCTGCAATTGTTCTTCATACATTTTAGGAGAGATGCATCCCACAGTTCCTTTCTTTGAGGTGCCCCAGGGCTTAACTCTCAGTCTGTTCCTATTAAACATGAAGACCTGTTAATGAAGAAACAAAATAAATACATAAATATGTAATATTCTCTGCCTGGAACAAGGGCGTGGACTTGTCTGTGCATAGTCGAGCAGATCAATGTTGCCATCAATATATATGGCCTCCTCTTGCCAGAATAACCTTGAGTGGCTAACAAGACCTTAAAAACAATTGCTAACAAATGTAATCGTATTTGTACATATTTAAAAAGCAAACATGCAGTCCGGTCACATCATAGCTACCTGCAGAAATGTTAGATTTGAAACCAGAGAAAGAGGAAGGACTGAGAGACCAATTTACTGAACATGACGGGGAAGAGTTTTTGCTGAATGGCCATGTTCTCTCATCAAGACCAGGAAATGTCAGAAATTATATAAGAAACCATGAGCTCCTCAAGACAGACTTGAACTCTACTTTCACTTCTCTGTTTTCATGATTCAGTTAGCCTACCATGGGTCCGCCAGGAGAAGAGGGTAGAATTGAGATTAGCCTCTTAAAGACTTAGGGAGAGAAAGAAAAAAAAGGTAGCAGTAGTAGATCAAAGAGTGAATTTCTGTCAACAATCTGGAGCAATCCAGAAATGTAGGGATTATAACTCACAGCTTCACAGTCGTGTAAGGAATGTTGTCCCACGTCCTTGGGAGCTTCATCGCAACTCTCATAGAAGACCCAAATGTTATAATAGCTAAGTATTGGAAGGTGACCGAGCTTGGCCATGGATTTCAGTGGGTAGCTTTGAACTAATCACTTCATGTATGTCGTCTTGTGTCCCGGCATGCATGTCCAATTCAAATCTGCAGATTGAGGTGTCCCGTGAATGCAGCCTGGGTCAACCCAACCTTCTCCTGTAGGCTTTCTTTGTCCCTTGATTGAGTTGAACATCAGGGTTTTAAGGGACATGGAACTAACTGTAGAGAATCCAATCCTCATTTATGAGGATAATCAATCCGCAATCAAGATAGCAACCAACGCAGCCATTAAAACGCGATCTAAGCATACTGACTTACGATACTTAAACGTCAGACAGTGTGTAAAAGATAAACTAATATGGTTGGAATATTGTGCAACCGACAATAACATTGCAGATCATTTTACCAAAGCTCAGGATGCAATTAAGCACAAAGCTTGTTGTGAAAGTTATGGCATAAGGTTGTAAAGAGCAATATATTGTCCTACCCAAAGGGGAGAATGTTAGGTAGATGACTATGGCCTAACTGGTTGGGTTGGCAATATATATATAAACTATGATTGTGGTGTTGTAATAGAAACTGTATTGTATCACTTTAAATGTGATGATTGGCCAACGCTGTTTTTCCAACGGCCATAAGAGGGAGCTAGAGACATAGCTTCTTTCTCTCTGTGATTCTCTCTGTAACGTTTGCTGTTACTTGCTGATTATTGTAGTTTGTGGGTTTGCTACTATTTGCTAAACCTGAAGAGCTGTGTTTTGACTTACAGACTGGTAAGAAGACCCTGTATTGGATAATCCTTGGACTATTGTTATTTACTATCATCTCTTCACTCGTGTACGACCTGGACTGTTTTATCTTGGACTGTGCTATTGTATTATTCCACAATTAAAATTGTTTACACACCTCAGTGTATCTGTATGGTTGCTGCGTAAACTTGACTACTCTCAGTATCCCCTTTTTCTGTGCACACTCTTGTTAGCTCAAGAGGTACTCTACACATCCTTATCAGGGTTGTTGAAATTATTGTCTTTTTCCCCCTCCACAGCTGCAAAACTCTTGGTGATCCAGTCACCACCTTCCATCCAGGCCACAGAAGGGGAAAACCTAACCATGGACTGTAGAGTCCAGGGGAACGAAACCAAACACCTCCATAATGTGTCATGGTATAAGACTACCTCTGATGGACAGAAGACCTTAATGACACACGGAACTGATGTTCTGATAGACCGAGCTTCTCTGTTCTTGCGGAACATCAAAAAGGAGGACTCTGGAAACTATACCTGTGAAGTTGATAGATATGGTCAGGGGAAAGGAACTAGGGTGACAATCCTTGGTAAATACAACACTTTTCTCCCCTTTCTATGGGAATAACCCACAGTTTGTGGCTTAGCAGGTCATTGTGGGTTCTTCTAGAAATTGTGGGGCACTAGAAATCACAATGATATCATGTGTGTTGTGATATTGTGCAAATGATGCAATAGTATTTTTTTCTCCCTTCTGCAACCCCCCCCCACTCCCCTGGATGTTGAGTATTCTAAGAGTATCTCTGGAGCAAGGAGTACAGATAGTCCTTGACTTACTACAATTCATTTAGGGACTGTTCAAAGTTACAGTGGTATTGAAAAAAGTGACTTTTTTTTTCCACACAACCATTCTGGTCACGTGATCAAAATTCAAAGGCTTGGCAACTGACTCATATTTATGACAGTTGCTGTGTCCCAGGATCATGGGATCCTCTTTTGCGACCTTCTGACAAGCAAAGTCAAGGGGGAAGCCAGGTTTCCTTAACAACCATATTACTAACAACTGCAGTGATTCACTTAACAACTGTGGCAAGAAAGGTCATAAAATGGGGTAAAATTCACTTCTGTTGGTCGGCTCCATTGTGGTTGTAAGTCAAGGACTACCAGTAGATGGAGTTCTCTTCCGAGGCTGTCCATTATTACCAGCTCATTTCATGTCGCTTGTTTAAGCAGGACGTGAGAAGAACATCGAGGTCAATGGTGATGACAGACAACCAGGTTCACCCCAAGAAAATACCGGGGACGAAATCATAATCCCTGTGGTGGTTGGAGTAGCCATGGGCAAACTTGTCTTCTTGCTGCTCCTGGGTGCCATCATGTGGAGATTGAAGAGGAAGAATAAAGGTGGGACCTTCTTCCACAGCTGTCCTTTCAGACTTTTCATCCTCAGAAGGAAGAGAAGAGAATAATCAGAATAACAGACTTGGAAGGGACCTTGAAGGTCATCTAGTCCAACCCTCCGCCCAAGTAGGAGACCCTACACCATCTCTGACAGATGGCAGTCCAGTCTCTTCTTGAAAGCTTCCAGTGTAGAAGCTCACACAACCTCTGAAAGCAGTCTGTTCCATTGGTTGATTGCTCTCCCTGTCAAGAAATTCTCCTTATTTCTAGGTTGAATCTCTCCTTGATCAGGTCTCTTTCCATGATCTTGAATCAAGTAGGAAAAGAATCTTGATATCCCAAAGATGCCTTTTCAGGAGGCAACTGGACTTTCTTGTTTCTCCTTTGAAGACGTTTCACTTCTTCAGCTCTGGCTGACTCTGAAAGAAGGCAAATGACCATGAGTATAAATCCTTCCATTCCACACCATCCAGGCAGATCTGAAGAAGCTTCTTGCATGAGAAGTGAAATGTCTTCAAAGAGAAAAAAAGGACGTCCAGTTGCCTCGTGAAAAAGCATCTTTGGGACAACTAAGACCTGGGTGACTGAGAATCTCCATAGACAAGAATCTTTAGAACAGAACACAACAGAACAGTACAGAATAGAATAAAGAATGGAATGGAATGGAATGGAATATAGAATAGGAATAGGAATAGGAATAGGAATAGGAATAGGAATAGGAATAGGAATA
>JAKJMR010018298.1:0-10902 GCA_024449315.1 Daboia siamensis
GGGGGGGGGGGGGGGGGGGGGGGGTAGAGATCTCTGGTTTGCAATTAAATGGGGTGAGAGGAAGGGTCCCTGCTTTGCAATTAACTGGAAAGGGAGGAGGGGTCCCTGCTTTGCAAGTTAACTGGGGGCGGAAGGGGTCCCTGCTTTGCCAGGACCCGGGACACAGAAGGGTCGGGGGGGGGGAGATCTCTGGTTTGCAATTAAATGGGGTGAGAGGAAGGGTCCCTGCTTTGCAATTAACTGGAAAGGGAGGAGGGGTCACTGCTTTGCAAGTTAACTGGAGGGGGGAAGGGGTCCCTGCTTTGCCAGGACCTGGGACACAGAAGTGTGTGTGGGGGGGGGAAGATCTCTGCTTTGCAATTAACCGGGGTGAGAGGAGGGGGTCTTTTGCTGTGCAACAACTTGGGATGGGATGTTGTTGCCATATTGTTGTTGTTTGTTGTTGCTGTTATTTGCATTTAATTTCTGTACTTCTACAGGCAGGTAGAGGTAGATAGTCCTTGGCTTGGATGCAGAGAGGGGGACTGACCCAGCTGGCTTTCCTGCCTAAGGCGGGACTAGAACTCACAGTTTCCTGGTGAATGGCCAAAAGTCACCCGGCTGGCTTTCCTGCCTAAGGCGGGACTAGAACTCACAGTCTCCTGGTGAATGGGCCAAAGTCACCTGGCTGATTTTCATGCCTAAGGCGCGACTAGAACTCACAGTCACCTGGTGAATGGCCCAAAGTCACCCGGTTTATTTTCATGCGTAAGGCGGGACTAAAACTCACAGTCTCCTGGTGAATGGCCCAAAGTCACCCAGCTGACTTTCCTGCCTAAGGCAGGACTAGAATTCACAGTGACCTGGTGAATGGCCCAAAGTCACCCAGCCGATTTTCATGCCTAAGGTGGGACTAGAACTCACACTTTCCTGCTTTTCTTTTTTTTTTATTTGAAAAGTTTTACAATACATTTTTAAATACAAACCCCCCCTCCTCCTCCTCCCCTCTCCCCAACCCCTCCCCACCCACCCCTCCCCCGTCCCCGACTTCCCAGAGGTGAATACAGGGTATAAAAATACTAACAAACATATTCTAAAATATGCTAACAACAATAAAACATTAAGTTCTATCGCACTTTAACTCTTAGTAAAATAACTACTAACTAATTATACATCATATAGATCCACTACTTATTCAAATGCTAAATGAAACTTTTTAGTCCCATATTTATTCTGAATATAATCAATCCATCTCCTCCATTCCACAATGTATCTCTGTTGCAATTGGTCTTTCAAATAGGCTGAAATCTTTGCCATTTCCGCCAAGTTGGAAACTTTTAAAGTCTACTCTTCTATAGTCGGCAGTTCTTCCTTTTCCAATATTGCGCTACTAAGAGTCTCGCTGCCGTGATTAAATTCAACATCAACTTAGTATCTATAATAGTAGCATCTGTAATAATACCCAATAAAAACAATTGCGGAGAAAACTTTATCCTTTTCTTAAATATCTTTTGCATATTCCACCAAATTTTGATCCAAAAAGCTTTAACCTTTTTACAAGTCCACCATATATGAAAATACGTTGCATCCTCACAACCACACCTCCAACATTTGGGCTGACAGTTCGGATACATGCTTGCTAGTTTTTTAGGGCCTAAGTGCCACCTATAAAACATTTTATAAAAATTCTCTCTTAAATTTTGGGCCTGTGTAAATTTTACATTTCTAACCCAAATCTTTTCCCAAGTATCCATTGTTATAACTTCTTGAAAATTCTGAGCCCACTTTATCATACAGTCTTTAACCAATTCCGTTTCTGAATCAATTTCTATCAATGCATTATATAACCTTTTTATATGTGCTTGACCTTGATCTCTGTTTCACCAAATTGTCATCAATCATCGAGAAACCAACTTTCTGCTCCTCTTTCCACCTTGCCTGTAGTTGCCCATACTGAAACCAAGTTTCTACAATCTTTTCTTCTTTTAAGATGTTATATGGCTTTAGTTGCCATACATTCCTTTCTAGACTTAAAATTTCCTTATACGTAGTCTCATCATGTTTAAATCCCACATTTATATTTTCTATTGCGTGTTTAGGTATTGCCCAAATAGGTATCTTGTAATTTAACTTATGTCTATACTTTTTCCAAACTCGCAACAGAGCCTTAAAATATGCATCTTAAACACATTGTCCACCTTCTTATCATACAATAAATATGCATGCCAATCAAATAACAAATCATATCCCTCAAGATTTAATAATCTCCCTTGTGTTAAATTAAACCAATCACTTATCGATGACAAAGCAGCAGCTTCATAATATAATTTAAAATTAGGCATTTTAAGACCGCCTCTTTCTCGCGTATCTTGCATTATCTTAAATTTGACTCGTGGCTTTTTCCCTGCCCAAACAAATTTATTAATTCCTTTTTGCCATTCCTCCAAATTTAAATCCTTTTTAAGTATAGGTATCATTTGAAATAAGAATAAAAATTTTGGCAATACATTCATTTTCACTGCTGCAATTCTTCCCAATAAAGATAATTTTAGTTTTTTCCAACTATCTAATTCTTTCTGTATTTTTCCCCATAACTTTTCATAATTATTTTTGTATAACTTCACGTTTGAAGTTGACAGATATATCCCCAAATATGTAATCTTTTTAACTATTTCAAATCCCGTTATCTCCTCTAAAACAGCCTTTTGTGATACAGTCATATTCTTAGACAATATTTTAGTTTTTTGTATGTTTATCTTAAATCCAGAAACTTTCCCATATGACATTATTATCTCCATCAATTCTACAACTGAATAATCCGGCTGAGTTACTGTAACAACCAGGTCATCCGCGAACGCCCTCAATCTATAATCCTGATCTCTTTCCTGCTTTTCGAACCTGTTGCGTTAAACCACTACACCAAACTGGGCTCTCCTTATCCTATTCAATAATAACGATATACTCAAATCTTGTTTTCCTGCCTTGTCCACTTAGTGGCAGCTTGGAGGGGAAAAGAGAGCAGAAGAGCTACAAAGCGGTTTTGGAAAACCCCATGCTGAGATTCTCCGGGTTGTACCAAGAAACGTGTTCGGACCTCTATGTCACCTGCCAGGTGTTTGCAGAAGGGAAACCACTTGCTCTTCCTGTCCGGACGTCGTACAAAGCATTCAGCACCAGGTGGAAGTAAGTCCTCGGGGTTGGGGTTGAGTAGCGCAGATCCTAAATGTCACCTCTGGGCTTCTCCTACCACTCTTCAACTATTTTATATCCTGAAACATCCCAGCCACAAAGTTTTTAACCCCGCAAAATGGGTATCTACCGAGATTCTCCATGATCCAGCTCACGGTTGTCCCAAAGATGCTTTTTTTTTTTTTTTTTTGAAGGAGGCAACTGGAGTTTCTTTTTTTGCTTTAAAGGCATTTCGCTTCTCATCCAAGAAGCTTCTTCAGCTTCTGACTGAATGGTGGGGGATGGGAGGATTTATACGCCTTGCAGACAGCCGATCATTTGCATCCTTTTAGAGAGTCGTTGAGACCACTTGGGGGTTTAATCTGCGCCCTCACTGAATGGTGCAAATGGGTCTGGAGCCTTCTTGGAAGTGTTGAAAGGACTGTGTTGTAGACTGGAGATTGACAATGTCTGTTGAGGGGGAGCTTTGACCTAGATGACACTCCATCACTGGAGATTTTTAAGAAGATACTGGACATTCACCTGTCTGAAATGGTATAGGTTCTCCTGCTTGAGCGGCGGGCTGGACTAGAAGACCTCCAAGGTCCCTTCCTATTCTATTCTGTTCTGTTCTGTTCTTCTCTACTCTACTCTACTCTACTCTATTCTATTTATTCTGTTTTACTCTATTCTAAATACTTTTGCTTATTCTATTCTATTCTATTCTATTCTATTTCCTTTTGCTTATTCTATTCTATTCTATTTCCTTTTGCTTATTCTATTCTATTCTATTCTATTCTGCTTTATTCTATTCTATTCTACTCTATTCTATATACTTTTGCCTATTCTATTCTATTCTATTCTATTCTATTCTATATACTTTTGCCTATTCTATTCTATTCTATTCTATTCTATTCTATTCTATTCTATTCTATTCCATATTTTCTATTTTATTCTATTCTATTCTATTCTATTCTATTCTATTCTATTCTTATTCCATTCATTCAAACTAGCGGCCCTCTCT
Organism: Daboia siamensis; assembly: GCA_024449315.1. Classification (NCBI taxonomy): domain Eukaryota; kingdom Metazoa; phylum Chordata; class Lepidosauria; order Squamata; family Viperidae; genus Daboia; species Daboia siamensis. Next base: position 4,172 of record JAKJMR010018298.1, read on the forward strand.
GTTCACATTCTGGATAGTCAGAGCCGAATAAGCTTCTTGGATGAGAAGCAAAACGTCTTCAAAGAAAGACAAGAAAGTCCAGTTGCCTCCTGAAAAAAGACACCTTCGGGACTCACAAAATGCGGTTGTGGAGGTTACCTGCACAGGTAGCCTTGGACTGACAGCAGCTCATTTGAAGTTACAGTGGCACTGAAAACAGGGACTTAGGGCTGTTTTTCACACTTATGACCATTGCAGCATCCGCATGGTCAGGCGATCAAATTCTGAGGGTTGGCAACTGTCTCATGTTTATGATAGTTTCAGTGTCCCGGGGCTGTATGTGTGTGTGCCGTGATCCCCTTTTGTGACCTGACAAGCAGAGTCAAATGGGAAAGCCAGATTTGCTTAAGAACCTTGTTGCTAACTTAACAGCTGCAGCAATTCACTTAGCAACTTAACAAGAAAGGTCATAAAGCGGGGCAAGGTTCACTTAAAAACCGTCTCACTGAGTTATAGATATAACACAGGCAGTCCTCAGCTTGTCACGGCAACCAAGCCCCAAATTTCCGTTGCTAAGGAAGATGTTGGCCCCATTTTGTGACCTGTCTTGCCACCGTTGTTAAAGTGAACCGCTGCAGTTGTTAAAGTGAGTTACACGGTTGTTAAGTGAATCTGGCTTCCCCCACTGTCTTCACTGATCGGATAGTCGTAAAATGGGGATCAGGGGACACTGCAACCGTCATAAATATGAACCGCTTGCCAAGTGTCCGAATTTTGATCATGTGATCAAACTGGGGATGCAGTCATAAACAGACTTTTTTTTCTGTGTCGTCACTTTTTTTTTTTTATTGAAAAGTTTTTCAATACATTTTATCTTTAACATCCCATCCCCCACCCCCTCCCTCCCTTCCCAACCCTATCCCACCATCTCACCCCCCCCTTCCCCCCCCCCCCCCCCCCCGGACTTCCCAGAGCTAGATACAAGGTATAAAAATAAAATAACCAATCATAAACTCTCATATGCTAACAACAATAAACTATTAAATCTCTCGCACTTTAGCTCTTATAAGTTGACTACAAGCAATATACTTATTCAAATGCTAGATGAAACTTTTTAGTCCCGTATTTATTCTGGATGTAATCAATCCATTTTTTCCACTCCACAATATATCGTTGTTGCGAATGGTCTTTCAAATATGCTGAAATCTTCGCCATTTCCGCCAGGTTGGAAACTTTTAAAGTCCATTCCTCTATAGTCGGCAGTTCTTCCTTCTTCCAGTATTGCCCTATTAAAAGTCTCGCTGTCGTAATTAAGTTCAGCATCAGATTAATGTCCAGCACGGTAGTATCAGTAATAATGCCCAGTAAAAACAAATGCGGACAAAACTTTATCCTTTTCTTGAATATCTTCTGCATATTCCACCAAATTTTAATCCAAAATGCTTTGATCTTTTTACAAGTCCACCATATATGAAAGTACTTTGCCTCTTCACCGCCACATCTCCAACATTTAGGCTGATAATTCGGATACATACTTGCTAACTTTTTAGGATCTAAATGCCATCTATAAAACATTTTATAAAAGTTCTCTCTTAAGTTTTGAGCTTGCGTAAATTTCACATTTCTCATCCAGATCTTTTCCCAAGTGTCCATTGTGATAACTTCCTGAATATTCTGTGCCCATTTTATCATACAATCCTTAACAATTTCTGTTTCTGAGTCAATCTCTATCAATGCATGATATATCCGTTTGATATGTGCTGGTCCCTGATTTCTAATTTGCTTTACCAATTTTTCATCATCCATTAAAAAACCAATTTTCTGGTCCTCTTTCCACCTGGCTTGTAATTGCCCATACTGAAACCAAGTTTGAACAATCCTTTTTCTCGTAAAAGATTATATGACTTCAAACACCATACATTCCTCTCCAAACTCAAAATTTCCTTATATGTAATCACATCATGTTTAAATCCAACATTTATATTCTCTATTGCGTGTTTGGGTATTGCCCATAAAGGTATCTTGTAATTTAACTTTTGTCTATGCTTTTTCCAAACTCGCAACAAAGCATGCCTCAAAATATGCATTTTAAACACATTGTCTACCTTCTTATCATACAATAACTATGCATGCCAACCAAATAACAAATCATACCCTTCGAGATTTAATAGTCTCCATTGTGTCAAATTAATCCAATCACTTATGGCTGATAATGCAGCAGCTTCATAATATAATTTAAGATTGGGCATTTTTAGACCACCTTTTTCACGCGTATCCTGCATAATTTTAAATTTGACCCGTGGCCTTTTCCCTGCCCAAACAAATTTATTAATACCCTTCTGCCATTCCTCCAAATTTGAATCCTTTTTGAGAATGGGTATCATTTGAAACAAAAATAAAAATTTTGGCAGAACATTCATTTTTACTGCTGCAATTCTTCCCAATAATGACAATTGTAATTTTTTCCAACTATCCAATTCTTTTTGCACTTTGTTCCATAACTTTTCATAATTGTTTTTATATAATTTTACATTTGAGGGTGTTAAGTATACCCCCAAATATTTAACCCTTTCAACAATTTCAAATCCAGTTAACCTTTCTAAAGCTACCTTTTGTAATATTGTCATATTTTTAGATAACATTTTAGTTTTTTGTATATTAACCTTAAATCCAGAAACTTTTCCATATTGCGATATTAACTCCATCAATTCCATAACAGAATTTTCTGGGTGTGTCAACGTAATAACCAGATCATCCGCAAAAAGTCGTCACTTTTAATGGTCACTAAATGAACTGTTGTGAGCCAGGGAATACCTGTAAGGTATCCAGGTCATTTTTGTGGGCTTGTATCAGATGGCTATAGGGATGCGGTGGCTCAGTGGGTTAAGATGCTGAGCTTGTCGATCAGAAGGTCGGCAGTTTGGCGGGTTGAATCCCGAGTGCTGCGTAGCAGAGTGAGCGCCTGTTACTCGTCCCAGCTTCTGCCCACCTAGCAGTTCGGAAGCACGTAAAAATGCAAGTAGAAAAATAGGGACCACTCCGGTGGGAAGGTAACAGCGTTCCGTGCGCCTTTGGCGTCTAGTCATGCCAGCCACATGACCACGGAGACGTCCTCAGACAAGTGCTGGCTCTTTGGCTTTGAAACGGAGATGAGCACCGGCCCCTAGAATCAGAAACGACTAGCACGCATGTGCGGGGGGACCTTGACCTTGACCTTTATCAGATGGCTAAGCCTTAGATGTGTCCTTCAGAACACGTCCGCAAGTTGCCAGAAAGTAATTATTCATTACAGTAAAGAAAAGAAATAGCAATTGTACTTAGACTTATATACCGCTTCATGGTGCTTTGCAGCCTTCTCTAAGCAGTTCACAGAGTCAGCATTTTGCCCCTAACAATCTGTGTTCTCATTTTACCGATCTCGGAAGGATGGAATGCTGAGTCAACAATGATGCGGTGAGACTCAAACTCCTGGCAGTCAGCAGAATTAGCCTGCAATTCTCCATTCTAACCACTGGGAAGGAAGGAAGGAAGGAAGGAAGGAAGGAAGGAAGGAAGGAAGGAAGGCAGGCAAGCAGGCAGGCAGGCAGGCAAGAAGGAAGGAAGGAAGGAAGGAAGGAAGGAAGGAAGGCAGGCAGGCAGGCAGGCAGGCAGGCAAGAAGGAAGGAAGGAAGGAATAATAATAATAATAATAATAAGGAAGGAATAATAATAATAATAATAATAATAATAATAATAATAATAATAATAATAATAATAATAATAATAATAATTTTATTTGTATACCGCCCTTCTCCCGAAGGACTCAGGGCGGTGAACAGGGCAATACATGTTAAAAGACAAGAATACAAAAATTAAAAAAGATTAAACAAAGTGCCAAAAAACTATAACAATAAGTTAGGAAGGAAGGAAGGAAGGAAGGAAGGAATAAATAATAAATATACCTTTTATTGTCAAAGTACAACATGTGTACATTGAGATTAGCTGAGCCTCCCCCCGTGCTCTCTCCCCCCAACACACAGTGACAACAAACCCTCCATCCTACCACCCATGTGAACCTACTACACCACACACCGGCCTCCCAAGTCAATTCTGCATAAGATTATGTCCCATTTAAAAGCCTAACAGCCCACGGATAAAAGCTATTTTTCAGCCTGTTGGTACGGCTGGCTATATTCCTGTATCTCCTACCGGATGGTAGGAGAGTAAAGAGATACCGTCCAGGGTGTGAGTCATCCCTGAGAATCTTCCTCAATAGCAATAGCACGTAGACTTATATACCACTTCACAGTGCTTTACAGCCCCCTTTAAGTGGTTTACAGAATCAGCATATTGCCCCCAACAATTTGGGTCCCCATTTATCCGACCTCAGAAGGATGGAAGGCTGAGTAAACCTTGAGCTGTTCAGGATCAAACTCCTGGCTGTGGGCAGAATTAGCCTGCCATATTGCATTGTAACCGCTATGCCGCCACAGTTAGGAAGGAAGGAAGGAATAGCAATAGCACTTAGTGTTATATACCTCTTCATGCTGCTTTCTGGGTCCTCATTTTACTGACCTTGGAAAGATGGAAGCCTGAGTCAACCTTGAACCGGTAAGAATCGAACTGAAGGCAGTGAGCAGAAGTAGCCTGCAATACTGCATTGTAACCACTGCACCGCCACAGCTGAAATGGATTGATCATGTTAATAGGGTAGGGCAGGGGTACACAAACTTGGCTCTTTTATAACTTGTGGACTTCGACTCCCAGAATTCCTGAGCCAGCCATGCTGAGGAGAAATGAAGAGGTTTCCATGCTGAGCCATGGTGGCCCAGGAATTCTGGGAGTTGAAGTCCACGAGTCATAAAAGAGCCAAGGTTGCCTAATCCTGGTGTAGGGAATACAGTAACTAAGTCAGATTTCGCAGCTCTAATCTAGGGATGATTAGAACAGTATAAATCTGAACTAAAAACTTAACTTCTCTCCCCTCAGCTGGAACGAATGGTTAAAACTGCCAGTCAAATATCCCGATTTGCCCCGAAATGCCCAGGTGGCCTTCACAATATGGGACATCTATGGACCTGGGAAAGCCGTCCCTGTTGGTGGCACAACGGTCTCTCTCTTTGGGAAATATGGGTGAGTTGTTTTGCCTGAACACAGAAGAGTAGCATTTGAGGAGGAACACAACCAAAAAAATGTGAGAAGGTCCTTGCTGTACCCAGTGAAGGAGAATATTTGTAGCTCAGGGTTGAAATGGCGGGTCCTTGGTGCTCTCTGAGCTTGCATGCTTTCTTGCAGACGTTTCATTACCCTAAGTAGGTAACATCATCAGTGCTAGTAAGGAGTGTGGTTTGCAGAGAGGAGGAGGAGGAGGTGGGGAAGAAGAAGTGAACTTGTTTATATGGACTATGTAAGACGTTGGGGGTTTGGCTGGGGAAATTGTTGTTTAAGGTGGTGTTGGAACCTCAGAGTTAGTTTTGCCTTGACATTACCATGCAGTATATTCAATAAACAGTAAGATTTTTGGAGATGGAATGAACCTGGAGTTTTATTTTTATTCTCAAGGTGGATGTAGACACCATCCACCTTAAAATTGAACATCCCCCTCTCAACAAGAGGGGGAGGGGTAGACCACCACCTATCTCCTGTTTACAACACAGTCCTTCCAGCAGTTCCAAGAAAGTCCCACATCTATTTGCAGGTGACCTTGAGGGCACAGATAAGCACAGTGCCCAAATTTTGGCCAAGTGTCTTAAGTACAAATTTTGCAAGGGTCTTAAGGATAAAGAGCAATGATAAGTCACTTTTTTTTCTCAAATGTTGTTGCAGCTTTGAACAGTTGTTAAACAAATGGTTGTAAGTAGAGAAACTATTTGTGGTGAAGCCCATGAGATGGAAAGGAATTGAGCTTTGGGCTAGAAGATGCTGTGGAGAAACTACAGGAGTTGTCTGATGCTTTAGTCACCAGATTGTCTCCTTCTGTACTGTAGGTGACCTGTAGTTTTGAGTCTCAGTAGTATGATGTGCGTGTGTTTCTTGCTTGAGATCCTAAGCTGTGTGCCCATCAAGTTGGCTGACTCACTTTTTTTTGGACCATGCTAGGATAACTGCTTTCTTGTCATACAGCATCACAGTCTGGTTTGGAAGCATCCCAGCTTCAGACAGGAAGGCGGTGCAGAGAGTGGTGAGGACGGTCGAAAAGATAATTGGCAGTTCCCTCCCTCCCATCCAGGACATAGCACAGAAGTGTTGCTTGAGCTGGGTCCACGAGATTGTCTGGGACACGACACATCCTCTTCACAACCTGTTTTCCTTGTTCCCTTCTGGGAGGAGGGGACTTCGTGGTATCCAAAGCAGAACATCCAGATTCAGTCACAGCTTTGTTCTATACAGTATTAACCTTGTGAACTCTCAAGCTTCCTCCTTCGGTTATATATGGACAGTGATTAATATTTATATGTTAATTATAACTAAGGGAGTAGGTCTATACATATGTTATATATAGTATGTTTTAAATTTGTGTTACATATGTGTACACTGAGAGCAAGCAACTAAATTTCATTTTTAATGTGTGCCATTCTGCCCAAAGGAAAAAAATGACAATAAAGGTTATCTATCTATTTATCTATTTATCTATCTATCTAATCTATCTATCTATCATCTATCTACCTATCTGACATCTATCTATCATCTATCTATCTGTCATCTATCTATCTATCTATCTATCTATCTATCTATCTATCTATCTATCTATCTATCTATCTATCTATCTATCT
>JAKJMR010018298.1:10912-21374 GCA_024449315.1 Daboia siamensis
TCTATCTATCTATCTATCTATCTATCTATCTATCTATCTATCTATCTGTTGTTGTTGTAAGCTGCAAAGTCGTGTCCGACCCATCACGACCCTATAAACAACGTTCCTCCAGGCCTTCCTGTCCTCTACCATCTTCTGGAGCCCATTTAAGCTCACGCCTACTGCTTCAGTGACTCCATCCAGCCACCTCATTCTCTGTCGTCCCCTTCTTCTATTGCCCTCAATCTTTCCCAGCATTAGGCTCTTCTCCAGTGAGTCCTTCCTTCTCATTAGGTGGCCAAAGTATTTGAGTTTTAGCTTCAGGATCTGGCCTTCTAAAGAGCAGTCAGGGTTGATCTCCTCTAGGGCTGACCGGTTTGATCGCCTTGCAGTCCAAGGGACTCGCAGGAGTCTTCTCCAGCACCATAGTTCAAAGGCCTCAATTCTTTGGCGCTCCGCCTTTCTTATGGTCCAACTTTCACTGTCATACATTGCAACTGGAAAGACCATAGCCTTGACTATATACACTTTTGTTTCTATCTATATCTAAATCAGCCTTTCTTTTGTAGGATGTTCCGTCAAGGAATGCATGATCTCAAAGTATGGCCCAACGTGGAGGCAGATGGTTCTGAGGCAACCAGAACTCCTGGAAAAACAAGCAGTACATTTTCAGAAGACAAGATGAGTCGGTTAGCCAAGGTAAGGTTCTAATTCTCCTGAAGGCAGGACAAGAAGTGACAGATGGAAACTCACCAAGAAGAGAAGCAACCTGGAACTAAGGAGAAACTTCCTGACAGTTAGAACAATTAACCAGTGGAACAGCTTGCCTCCAGAAGTTGTGGGTGTTCCATCACTGGAGGTTTTCAGGAAGAGATTGGACAACCATTTCTCTGAAATGACGTACGGTTTCCAACTTGAACAAAAGGTTGGACTGGAAGACCACTAAGGTCTCTTCCAACCCTGTTCTGTGTTCTCTGTTCTAATTTAATCATCCACAATTTGCTACCAAAGTAGATAGACCTCTGAAAAGCAATTATATGAGGTTCTCTAGTCAAGGAATCAATGACCCATCATTGAGATTCCTACAACACATTAAAGATTTAATCCTGAGTTGTAAAACTCTAGAATTAGCATGTGATACTCTTACTCTGACCCATGATAATGGCTTGGCTCACACAACACAAATAAAACACTAGCTGGGTTTCTACAATGCTTCGTATCACAAAGAAAAGAGCCTTATTTTTCTTCTGGTCTGAAATGGTATCGGGCTTCCTGCCTGAGCAGGAGGATGGACTAGAAGACCTTCAAGGTCCCTTCCAGCTCTATTGTCCTATTACTAATAGTGTTTGATTGCTTATGATTGTGATTCTCCACCATTGTTTGAGAAGGATGTCAGCCAAAGTGAAGCCGTGAACGGAACAAAGACGGCAAGGAATTCGTTCTGGAAATTAAAGCATGTTTAGAGTCGGTTTGGTTTAGTAGTTTAAGGCACCTGGCTAGAAAGGAGGAGACTGTGAGTTCGAGTCCCACCTTAAGCATAAAAACTGGCTGGGTGACTTTGGGTCAATCACCAGGAGATGGTGAGTTCTAGTCTGCCTCTTAGAAGCAACTAAGAGTTCTTGTGAGAGTAAAAGACAGGAAGTTTGACTTTTATCTGTCTCTACTGAAACTCAAACTATGGATAGTTTTATGATGAATGGCGTCTCTTTGGGCCAGTTAATGCTAGATGCCCATATAAAGGTAGATCCTCTTGCAGACCACCTCAGCCTAGGATGTCCAGTTTTGACAACTTTTAAGACTTGTAGACTTCAATCCCCAGAATTCATCAGCCAGCATGGCTGGCTAAGGAATTCTGGGAGTTGAAGTCTACAGGTCTTGCAGGTGCCAAAGTTGGACAGCCCTATTCTATGCTACCTTTTGTAGTGATAGGAACATGATATTCCCATGTTCCTATCCCTGTTCTTAGATTTTGCTTCCTGCTTATCCGGGAAGGTTTTGTCACCTTCTCCCATTCTTACGCCTTACATTTCTTCACCCACTTTCATCTTTGGATCTGTTCCTCGTTTCTCTCGTGACCCTGTTCTTCTTGGGATAACTCTTGCAGCAGATTGGGAAAGTTAACCCGTTTTCTGCTTTCCACGTCCTTCTGGCTAAGGTTAACCACGTTGCTAAACCTTGTGGCACCTTAAACCAAAGTAGCATTTCCTGGAAGAACAGAGGATTCATGGATGGATCAAGATCTCAGATGCCTTTCTGAGATCTGTAGCTAACAGATAGGTTTTTTTTTTTTTCTTCAATGTAGGCCTCAGGCGAGGAACATTTGGAGGAAGTAAGTATCAAGGAAACCATGGCTTGTTGGCACCATTCTTTGGGGGAAAAAAGCACATGGTTGCAAGTTCCTGAGGACTAACATCCTAATCTTTAAAAAGTTTTCTTCGGTTTGTTCATATGCCACTTTGCTCGTCTACCATCTGCTAACTCTCCTGAGCTTCCTAGTAGGGGTTTTAGCATTGGGCTAAACTGTGGTTTAGCCACATAGGTGACATAACAAGCTTTAAACCATGATTCACAATCCACAGTGATGAAGAATACATATGGTGCTAAGCCAAAGACGGCATATCATAGTTTTAAGTTGGGGTCCAAATCCAGTCTCAGACATTCCAGGTTTTAGTCATGGAGGGTCCCCCCTCCCCCAGAATGCATAGATGCATTGATATAAATCAGGGATCTTCAAACTTGGCCCTTTTGTGACTTGTGGACTTCAACTCCCAGAATTCCTCAGCCACAAGTCACAAAAGGGCCAAGTTTGAAGATCCCTGGTCTGGATCCAAGCCAACAGTTTCATCAAAATGGCCGACTGAGGAATTCTGGGAGTTGAAGTCCACCAGTCATAAAAGGGCCAAGTTTGAAGAGCCCTGGTCTGGATCCAAGCCCGCAGTTTCATCAAAATGGCCGACTGAGGAATTCTGGGAGTTGAAGTCCACCAGACATGAAAGGGCCAAGTTTGAAGACCCCTGGCCTAAAGCATATAAAAATTAGATACATTTGGCTCTTTGTAGCTGTAGCCATGCATGATTCTTAACAGAGTGGAAAATTTGGATTACAGCCTTGGTATTTCCTAGTGATTGCCCCTTCAATTAGTAGCCAAGGAAGACTCTTCTTAGCCTTTATGGGCAGCCATAGTAATTTATACATATATGTGTAGTATAGTATAGTATAGTATAGTATAGTATAGTATAGTATAGTATAGTATAGTATAGGGGTGGTAACTTGCTCAATAGCAGCAACTGTGAGAGGCATCTCGGAGTCCTAGTGGACAATCACTTAAATATGAGTCAGTTGTGTGTTGCAGCTGCCAAAAAAGCCAACACAGTGCTAGGCTGCATTAACAGAAGGATAGAATCGAGATCACGTGAAGTGTTAATATAGCTTTACAATGCCTTGGTAAGGCCACACTTACCAAAACTGCATCCAGTTTTGGTCATCATGATGTAAAAAAAGATGTTGAGACTCTGGAAAGAGTGCAAAGAAGAGCAACAAAGATGATTACAGGACTGGAGGCTAAAACATATAAGGAATGGTTGCTGGAATTGGGCATGTCTAGTTTAAGGAAGAGAATGGCGAGGGGTGACATGATAGCAGTGTTCCAGTATCTCAGGGGCTGCCCCAAAGAAGAGGGAGTCAAGCTGTTCTCCAAAGCACCTGAAGGCAGGACAAGAAGCAATGGATGGAATCTAATAAAGGAGAGAAGCGACCTAGAACTAAGGAGAAACTTCCTGACAGTTAGAACAATTAACCAGTGGAACAACCTGCTTTTAGAAGCTGTGAATGCTCCAACACTGGACGTTTTTAAGAAGAGCCTGGACAGCTATTTGTCTGAAATGGTATAGGGTTTCCTGCCTGAGCAGGGGGTTGGGCTAGATGACCTCCAAGGTCCCTTCCAACATTATTATTATTATTAATATTATTATTACACACAGACACACACATGTATATATGTATTTGTGTGTGTGTGTATGTGTATACACACACACACACATATATGTATATATATAAGGTAAAGGTAAATGTTCCCCCGCACATGCGTGCTAGTCGTTTCCGACTCTAGGGGCCGGTGCTCATCTCCGTTTCAAAGCTGAAGAGCCAGCGCTTGTCTGAGGACATCTCCGTGGTCATGTGGCCGGCATGACTAGACGCCAAAGGCGCACGGAACGCTGTTACCTTCCCACCGGAGTGGTCCCTATTTTTCTACTTGCATTTTTACGTGCTTTCAAACTGCTAGGTTGGCAGAAGCTGGGATGAGTAACAGGCGCTCACTCTGTTACGCAGCACTCGGGATTCGACCCGCCAAACTGCCGACCTTCTGATCGACAAGCTCAGCGTCTTAACCCACTGAGCCACCGTGTCCCTATACAAATATAGGGATCGCGTTAAACACATTGAGTAAACCCAACAGTATAGCAATAATTGGCTTAAATGGTTAACTTTTTCCACTTTGGGGTCATATTAGACCTTTAATACCTTGGAGGTACACCTATTTTATCTCATCTGATGGCTTAGCAGGCATAAAACTCAACATCCCCATATTTTGGAGAATATGCATGGAGCATGGGATTATTTGGTTGAACTTTACAAAATGCATTTCTAACAATCTCTCCACAATCTGTTGCGACGCCTCAAAGCATAGCAAGATTAATTTAATGGATTTCTGCTTATGGTTTCTGCTGGATTTCTTCAATTTTAACTTCCCGACTAAAAACTTTGTGCGGCAAAGTTTAATGTTGCCATCCTGTGGTTTGTTTGTTTTTTAAGTGTCCCTTTTTGGAATGACTTTTTTTTTTTCCATTTTGGTATGGATCAGTATCCCCAATGAGGTTGCTATGTGGGAGGTTTATTCCATGTACTAATTTTAAAGCTTTCTGTTCGATCCCCTGAGAAATTTTGCATGCTCGATCCTTTGTTGGTACTTTCTAGTTTTTTTCTGAGTCTTGACGAGTTTTGAAAAGTACAGAAAAAAAAAAAAAGCTGTGTGAAAAGCAGCCGTGTTGAGATGCAGTGATGGAAAGGAACAGTTCTGCTAGGCTTTTACACATTGGTGTGCCCAGTCTATGACCAGGTTAATCCCAATACAACCATTGCAGATTGGTCCTGTTTACAAAAAGTGCTGGGTTTATTGCAGGGGTAGGCAAGCTCGGCTCTTTTATGACTCATGGACTTCAACTCCCAGAATTCCTGAGCCAGCATGGGGAAACTATGGTCCCTTCATGACTCGTGGACTTCAACTCCCAGAATTCCTGAGCCAGCATGGCTCAGCTTGGAAACCTCTCCCTTTCCCCACAGCATGGCTGGCTCAGGAATTCTGAGAGTTGAAGTCCACAAGCCATGAAGAGGCCAAAGTATCCCCCATGTTGGCTCAGGAATTCTGGGAGTTGAAGTCCACAAGCCATGAAGAGGCCAAAGTATCCCTCATGCTGGCTCAGGAATTCTGAGAGTTGAAGTCCATGAGTCATAAAAGAGCCGAGCTTGCCTACCCCTGGTTTATTGTCACAAGAAAATATTCCCTTGTGGGGAAGTTGCATCAATTGGGTATATCTAGTCTAGAGGGGGGAAAAAAAAGGACTAGTGATGACAGGATAGCAGTGTTCCAGTATCTCAGGGGCTGCCCCAAAGAAGAGGGAGTCAAGCTATTCTCCAAAGCACCTGAAGGCAGGAGAAGAAGCAACGGATGGAAACTAATTGAGGAGAGAACATGCTGGCTGAGGAATTCTGGAAGTTGAAGTCCACAAGTCATAAGAGGGCCAAGTTTGAAGATCCCTGCCCTAGAAAGTATACAGAGAAGAGCAACAAGGATGGTCAGGGGTCTGGAGGCTAAACCCGAGGATGAAAGATGGAGGGAACTAGGCATGTCCAATCTAATGAAGAGAAGGATTGGCGGGGATCTGATAACCGTCTTCTGGTACTACTGTCACAGAGAAGGAAGAATCAACAAGGCCAATCGAGAGAAAAGAAGAACTAGGGGTGACATGATAGCAGTATTCCAGTATTTGAGGGGCTGCCCCAAAGGAGAGGGAGTCAAGCTATTCTCCAAAGCAGCCGAAGGCAGGATAAGAAGCAACGGATGGAAATTGACGAAGGAGAGAAGCAACCTGGAACTAAGGAGAAATTTTCTGACAAGTGAGAACAATTAATCACTGGAGGTTTTTAAGAAGAGACTGGACAGCCATTTGCCTGACATGGTATAGGCTTTTCTGCTTGAGCAGCGGGTTGGACTAGAAGACCTCCAAGGTCCCTTCCAACTCTGTTATTCTCTTTCTTTTCCTATTAGTGTAGTTCTGATTTATCTTTCCTTTTTTTCTTCCAACATGGAACACTAGCAGATTATGCTGCCAATCTTTATCAACCAAGCTAATTTCCACAACTGCACTGAGCGATCTTGAGACTTAGTGGGAAAAGCACCCATACCCCTAGACCAGGGGTAGGCAACCTTGGCTCTTTTATGACTCGTGGACTTCAACTCCCAGAATTCCTGAGCCAGCTATATCTGGCTCAGGAATTCTGGGAGTTGAAGTCCACAAGTCATAAAGCGGTTTAGGCCTAGGCCAGGGGTAGGCAACCTTGGCTCTTTTATGACTCATGGACTTCAACTCCCAGAATTCCTGAGCCAACATGGCTCAGCTTGGAAACTCTCCCTTTCCCCTCAGCATGGCTGGCTCAGGAATTCTGGGAGTTGAAGTACACGAGTCATAAAAGAGCCAAGATTGCCTACCGCTGACCTAGACACATGCAACCTTCATTGCTAAATTGTTTCCTGGTGGCGTTCACAGATCCCATCGTTTATTTTTTTATTTTTATTTTTTTATTTTAATTCCATTTATATCCTGCCCTTCTCCGAAGACTCAGGGCGGCTTACAAGCTTAGCAGTAGCCTTCATTCTATATATATGCCTGCTTGTTAGGGCTTTCACACACACCCCAAGCGGCATTATTACAAAGTCAGCTTATTGCCCCCAACAATCTGGGTCTACTTTTATGCTAAAAGTAGAGTCAGCTTGGTTTTACTCAATTTTCTGAGTTTGTAAATAGCGAACTGTGAAGAAAGCATTGTAGGCTGGATTCCTACAAGACCCATTTTGTGGGTTTTGTATTTATTATTAATAATATTAATAAATAATACTATTTATTTATGTATATGGCAGTTTACAGAAATAAAACCCAGATACAAAACCTAATAAATCCCTAGTTCAATATAACAACAACAACAACAACAACAACAACCATGGGAAAACCATGTCTTCAGGGCCTTTTGAAAGAGTATTAAGTTGAAGGTCAGTTGTATCTCCACAGAGATAATATTCCACAGGAAGGGAGCCACCACAGAGAAAGCCCTTAGAGCAGACATGTCAAACTCGCGACGTCATGTGACGTCGCGCGACGTATCGGAACTTTTTCCCATTGCCGGCAATGGGATGGGCGCAGTTTCTCCGTGACGCTCCGGCCTGCGGGCCAGCAGTTTGACACCCCTGCCTTAGAGAATGGGAAGGAACCTTGGAGGTCTTCTAGTCTAATCTTCTGCTCAGCCAGGAAACTAGAACATAGAACAGGTTTAGAAGAGACCTTGGTGGTCCTCCAGTCCATCCCCTTCAAGTTGGAGACTATGTCATTTCAGACAAGTGGTTGTCCAGTCTCTTCTTAAAAAAAAAAAAAACATCCAGTATTGGAGCATTCACCACTTCTGGAGGCAGGTTGTTCCACTGGTTAATTGTTCTCACTGTTAATTCTAGGTTCGCTTCTCTCCTTGATTAGTTTCTTCTTGGTTCTAACTAGATGGACCTCTCTGAGAGAAGGGATCCTTAACCAACTCTGTTTCCTTGCTCTGGGGACGTTGGGTAGATGAAACTGGGAAAATATGCTCCTTCAAATAAAGTGGCCCCAAAGCTAAAATATAGTTGGTTGGATTGTGCTCCAGTTACGCAAACACAACCCCACAGCCTGAAGATAAAAGAGAAGCATGACCTTTTAGTCCAGTTTCTTCAAACTCTATGACTCTGAATGAGGTCCAAGTGAGAATCCACGTAGTGTAATGGTGAAATTATTGGATTAAGAACCAAGAGACTTATGTTCTAATCCAAGGCTCTTGGTAACTTTAAGGCTTTGGGACTTCCAGAATTCCTCAGCTAGCTGTGCTGACTGGGGAATTCTGGGAGTTGAAGTCCACAAACTTGCCAAGTCTGTAGAACCCTGTTCTAATCCATCCTTGCCCATGGAAATTCCCTGGATGACTTTGGGTTGGTGAACATCATCATCATCATCATGAACATCATCATCATCACCACCATCATGACTCAGCTCAAAGGATGACTGTTGTTGGGATGAAATGAGGGGAGATCCTTGGGGATGCTATTTGAGCTTTTCGAAGGAGCTGAAGCCAGAAGGATGAGGAGGCAAAGCTGGAAAGAAAAGGGCTGCACCTGATCTTTGCCAGCATTCTTTGCTTTGCTTTCACTTTCACTTTCTGTGGTGGAAGGTTAAGTAGTCTGGAACCCCAGGAGGGAGGGGCTGCATTTCAGGGGAGTAAGAGGCAACACCCCTCCCCCCAGATGCCATGTGGGAGAGAAAGAGGGTGAAGACAGCTCCTCCCTAATAGTTCCCAGAGTGCATTGTAGATGCAGATAGTGGAGACTTCCGTCTTGCAAGGTTTGGTCTATAAGTGTGAAACGATAAAGGACTCCCTTTGAAAGAATGATCAGCTGTCGTTCTTGATTTTGGCCTGACACATGGTGATTGAAGAATTCTGGGAGCTGAAGTCCAAACCTGGAGGCTGAGGCATTCTGGGAATGGAAGGCCACACAAAGGGTTGGGTCAAGTGGCTGTTCTTCGTTTGCCCTGGAAGATGAAACAGGTATTGCCCCGGAGAGTGAAATTTTGTTTAGTTTGACATCATCTGAAATGCTTAATTGCCTTGATGAAGGTGCCTTGAATTATGGCAAGGGGTGGCGATAGGAACTGGTGCAACACTCTAGCAATAGCACTTATGTGCCGCTTCAGAGTGCTTTACAGCCCTTTCTAAGCAGTTTACAGAGTCAACAACTTGCCCCCAACAATCTGGGTCCTCATTTTACCAACCTCGGAAGGATGGAAGGCTGAGTCAACCTCAAGTCACTCAGGATCAAACTGCTGGCAATGGAATGCAGAGTTAGCCTGCAAGACTTCATTCTAACCACTGTACCACCATGGTTATGTATAGATGGATGGATGATAGATTAATAATAGGTATCAGATGATAGAGGTAAATAGATAATGAATGATGGATGGATGGATAGATAGACAGACAGACAGGTAGATATGTAGGTAGATATGTAGGTAGATAGGTAGATAAATATGAAGGTAGATAGGTAGCAGTAGATAAATAAGCAGGTAGGTAGATAGGTAAGTAGATAAGTAGTATATCAGTACGTAGATAGGTAGATTAGGTAGATTGGTACATAGGTAGGTAGATATGAAGGTAGATAGGTAAACAGATATATAGTAGATAGATGGGTAGGTAGATAGGTATACAGGTAGCTAAATAGCAAGACAGAATCATTGAGAATATACGCATACACATATGCATGTGTGTAATATCTTCAACATGGCAACTTCCTTCTGTCCAGCTAAATAACCGCCTTCCACCTTTTCTTTCCAGCTCACCAAATCTCACCGGCAGGGCCACATGGTTAAAGTCGATTGGCTGGATAGGTTGACCTTCCGAGAAATTGAAATGATCAATGAGGTACGTCATGGGCTCTGACGAGTTTTGGAGCATGGCCAATTTGGGAACGGTGGTGGATCTTCAGGGAAGTCTCTCGGACGTCCTTCCGTTTTCATTCCCATCTCCCTCCGCCGTCAGTCCTCTTAAGGTGATGGTGTCATTTGGGACAGAGAAAGGGTGAGGTCATGTTGATATTTGGCCTCTGAGTAACATCAGAAGGATCTAGAGGGGTGCCTCAAAAGCGCTTTTTTTCCCCAAAAAAGGCAACTGGACTTCCTTTGTTTTTTCCTTGAGGGTGTTTGGCTTCACGGATTCTGGAAGAATGGTGGTGGTGGTGAATGGAAGGAACACCGTTCTTTGCAGTCACCTGGTCATTAGTACTCTCTCTGAGCCCCATTGAGACCATTGAGGGATTTATCTGTGCCCTCAGGGTCACTTGAAATCGAGCGCAAAAGGGTGTGGAAATTTCTTGGAACCTCTGAAAGGACCGCTTTGTAGACCAGAAATTCACTCTGTAAGGGTGTTCCAAAAAGATGGCAGGGGTTAATAGGAAACCATCGCTATGTCACTGTTGAGAGCCAGTTTGGCCTAGTGGTTAAGGTGCCGGCCTAGAAACCTGGAGACTCTTGAGTTCTCGTCTTGTCTTAGTCAGGAAAACTGATTTGGTGACTTTAGGCCAGGGCTCTTCCAACCTGGCCCTTTTATGACTGGTGGACTTCAACTCCCAGAATTCCTC
>JAKJMR010018298.1:26374-37136 GCA_024449315.1 Daboia siamensis
CCCCCCCCCCCGGCGATCAATCTATTCTATTCTATTCTATTCCATATTTTCTATTCTATTCTATTCTAATTTCTAATTCTGTTCTATTCTATTCTATTCTATTCTATTCTATTCTATTCTCTACTGTACTCTGCTCTACTCTATTCTATTCTATTCTATTCTATTCCATATTTTCTATTCTATTCTAATTTCTAATTCTGTTCTGTTCTGTTCTATTCTATTCTATTCTATTCCATTCCATTCCATTCCAATTCCATTCCATTCCATTCCATTCTATTCTATTCTAATTTCTACTTTTTAATTCTGTTCTGTTCTGTTCTGTTCTATTCTATTCTATTTCCATTTCCATTTCTATTCTATTCTACCTCTACCTCTACTTCTAATTCTACTTCTTCTTACAGCTCTGTTTACCCAACCAATTTGCCCTGACACCTATCTACTATATGAAGGAAAATACTTAGTAGGAAACTCAACGACAAAGTTAAACTTCAAAGCCTTCTCTTCACCATCTGTTATTGTGTTTAACTTGCAGAAATTCCCCAGAGGCCTTTGATCTGCCATGAACTTCCGCAATCATTAGTCTGTGATCAGTCCAGGATGAAATATCCTTGAGTGATAAAACTTAAAAAAAAAATCTTAACTGGGAAGTTTCCCAACAATTGCATCCCATGTCTTCTTCCTAGAATCTGTCCAGTGAAAATGCGACTATTTTAGATAATGATTGAATGGATTTTTCTTGGGTTTTCCGATCTAGGATGGTGATGAAGCTTCTCCAATTTATACAAGCTCCGAGATTGTTAAGGTTCCAGATCCGCAGATGTCCATGGTAAGAATGTTTGGGTACCACATAACCTAGGGCAGGCTGAATTTAGGGGGAAAAATGTGTTTGTGAGTCTTTGGGCATGTGAATATACAAACAGGGCTTCCAAAGTTGAAGATGGCTTATATTTCAAACAGTCTTGGGGCTAAAATCATCAGCAACAAAACTGACAAAGAAGGAACTAGGCCAGGGGTAGGCAACCTTGGCTCTTTTATGACTGGTGGACTTCAACTCCCAGAATTCCTGAGGCAGCATGGGGAAACTATGCCCCCTTCATGACTCGTGGACTTCAACTCCCAGAATTCCTGAGCCAAGATGGCTCAGCTTGGAAACCTCTCCCTTTCTCCTCAGCATGGCTGGCTCAGGAATTCTGGGAATTGAAGTCCGCGAGTCATAAAAGAGCCAAGGTCTCCCACCCCTGAACTAGGCTGTGATGGTGGTGAGAATGAAAAGGATTTGATGATTAGAAGGAAAAAAAAATAGCAAGAATGCAAAAATGAAAGCTTTGTTGCAACCTTAGAGTAAGAGGTCAATTTAAATCTCTAGATGCCTTATTATAATTTATTTGATTATATTTCTAATAGCTGTTGTAAAAGAAGCTTAGTCACTATTCACATTTTTATTTTTCTGAGCTGTCGGCTTTGCTTTTTGTTTCTTAACCTTTTTTCTCTTTCCTGCCTTAAATATTTTTTTTTTTGGTTATTTTTATCTTTCTAGTTGTAAAAAAAAAATCTTAATGAAGTTAACTTTCAAAAAAAATATCAAGGGCTATCTCTTTTTTCTTCTTTCATATCCATAATACCTTTCTTTTTCAAAATGTGATTGATTTTGGCCTCATCATTAAAACATCTTTATTTACTGGTACAGTTAGAGATTATTTTGATGTTGGTATTTTCAAGAGTATGCTATGAGTTAACAAAGTACTGAGTTAGCGTGAGGGAAGACTAGGAGACAGCAGGCACGGTTTCAACGATTTATTAGGAATAGCGTCCCGGGCGAAGCACCGCCGGGATTCCCTGTTATTTATACTAGAACCAGTGTTTACAACAACCAATCACCGAGTGGCGTTCTCCCGCCGCGTGGCGGCAGCCAATCAGGTGCAGTTAGCTGCTGACAGCCGCGAGCTGTCAACAGGCTGCTCCTCCGACCAGCTGGCAACTGTTGACAGCTCCGTTGCTACTGCGCATGCGCGGCCCAGGCAACCTTGACAGCTGTCAGTGAGCTGCGCCTGCGCGGCAGCTTGACAGCTGTCAAAGTCAGCCGTTCGCCGCGCCTGCGTGGAAGAGAGGCGGCAGCCCGTTTGACACCGTCAGCGGGCTGCCGCGTTCCTCCTCACGAACGTGTGAGGAGAAGAAAACAGTTAACGTTTTTAACAGTTAATATATAACAGTACGCTGAAATGGTATCAAATTATTTGGAAGAACACAGGATAGGGAGGGATAAATTTCTGTCCTGCCCATTCTTGGCTTAAATATTTCTTCACTACCATGAGCTTTCCTTCCTTCCTTCCTTCCTTCCTCCCTCCCTCCCTTCCTCCCTCCCACCCTCCCTCCAAAGTAAAATCATATATGATTTGCTATATAATATTTCTAATATAAAATTGGTAACTTCCTTCCTTCCTCCCTGCAAAAATAAAATCACATATGATTTGCTCTACAATATTTCTGATATTGTTATAACTTTGTAACTTACTTCCTTCCTTCCTCCCTCCCTCCCTCCCTCCTTCCCTCCCTCCCTCGGAAGTAAAATCATATATGATTTGCTATACAATATTTCTAATATAGTTATAAAATTTGTAACTTCTTTCCTTCCTCTCTCCAAAAATAAAATCATATGATTTGCTATACAATATTTCTAATATGAGGGACGTGGTGGCTCAGTGGGTTAGGACGCTGAGCTTGTCGATCAGAAGGTCGGCAGTTTGGCGGGTCGAATCCCGAGTGCCGTGTAGCAGAGTGAGCGCCTGTTACTCGTCCCAGCTTCTGCCCACCTAGCAGTTCGAAAGCACGTAAAAATGCAAGTAGAAAAATAGGGACCACTCCGGTGGGAAGGTAACAGCGTTCCGTGCGCCTTTGGCGTCTAGTCATGCCAGCCACATGACCACGGAGACGTCCTCGGACAAGCGCTGGCTCTTCGGCTTTGAAACGGAGATGAGCACCGGCCCCTAGAGTCGGAAACGACTAGCACGCATGTGCGGGGGAACCTTTACCTTTACCTTTACTTATTTCTAATATAGTTATATATATAGTTATTCCTTCCTCCCTCCAAAAATAAAATCACATATGATTTACTATACAGTATTTCTAATATAGTTATAAAATTTGTAACTTACTTACTTCCTCCCTCCAAAAATAAAATCACATATGATTTGCTATACAATATTTCTAATATAGTTATAAACTTTGTAACTTCCTTCCTCCCTCCAAAAATAAAATCACATATGATTTGCTATACCATATTTCTACTTCCTTCCTTCCGCTGGAAGTAAAATCAAAGATGATTCCTTGCACAATATTTCTAACATAGTTATAACGTTCCCTCCATTTTCCCTTCCTCCCGCTGTCTCTGGTACATCTTTCTTGAACTGTTGAAGGATCACGATAAATTTTGATCACGGCCATCGCAAAAAAAATCCTGTATCTCCTCAACTTGCGTCACTTCAGAACAGAGGATATTGTACGTAGGTAATTGCAATTGATTTCAAAGCTGATTTGTCCTTCATTTATTATTTTTTTTAAAGGAGAACTTGGTGGAAAGCAAACATCACAAGCTTGCCAGGAGCTTAAGAAGCGGTCCTTCGGATCACGACCTCAAACCCAACGCTGCTACACGGGATCAGCTTAACGTAAGTTCCACCTTAAAACACTCTGAATTATTCTTCATTTAATTTTTGCCATGCTTATATAAAAATACAGAATTACAGAACCGGAAGGGACCTTGAAGGTCATCTAGTCCAACCCCCTGGCTCAATCAGGAAACCCCTATATACCATTCCAGACAAGTGGCTGTCCAGTCTCTTCTTAAAAGCCTCCAGTGATGGAGGCACCCATAACTTCTGAAGGCAAGGAGTTCCACTGGTTAATTGTCCTCTCCTTAATTCCAGGTTGCTTCTCTCCTTGATTAGTTTCCATCCATTGTTTCTCCAAAGCAGCTTCGGGTGCTTTGGAGAATAGCTTGACTCCCTCTTCTTTGGGGCAGCCCCTGAGATATTGGAAGACTGCTATCATGTCCCCCCTAGTCCTTATTTCCCCTAGACTAGACATACCCAGTTCCACCAACTGTTCTTCTTTGGTTTTCTTTTAGATCATTGTGAGTTACCCCCCTACAAAACAACTAACGTACGAAGAGCAGGACTTGGTGTGGAAGTTTCGGTACTACCTTACCCATCAAGAAAAGGTAGGTGCGTGCAAACTGAAGCTCTGCCTTCTTCCAGACTGAGAACTACAATCATTCCCAGCCTGTCACTTCCAGGTGTTTAGGGACTGTGATTCCCAACATTTATTTTTTTCAGACAAAAGCCAAGGAGCAGGGGAATTCCGAGAACTGCATCAGAGTAGATGTAGTTTGGGTGGCTTTGGAAGGCTGATGGACACGGTATTTTTCTTTTTTTTTCTTTCCTTCGTTCCCAAGCACACAACGTTCTTTCTTGTTTGATCTGAATTTGGATTGTAATGGTGTGAAACATGCTGCGTCTCTCTTGCCTCAGGAAATGTGACAGCGGTGATTTGTTTTTGTTGTGTAGATTGACTTGAGAGCGTGATGTTCTAAGCTGATCTGAAATGATCTGGACTGCAGCACTTAGGGCCACCTCTCAATGGCAGGAAGGGATTTTTGGAGTAAAATCTGCTAAAGATCTTCCCTCCCTCCCTCTCACTAGCTTAGTCTAACATCTTATTTTTTTTCTTTCTTCCTTCCTTCCTTCCTTCCTTCCTTCCTTCCTTCCTTCCTTCCTTCCTTCCTTCCTTCCTTCCTTCCTCCCTCCCTCCCTCCCTCCCTCCTTCCTTCCTTCCCTTTTTTAGCTTAGTCTAACATCTTATTTCCTTCCTTCCTTCCTTCCTGCCTTCCTTCCTTTTCTAGCTTAGTCTAACATCTTATTTCCTTCCTTCCTTCCTTCCTTCCTTCCTTCCTTCCTTCCTTCCTTCCTTCCTTCCTTCCTTCCTTCCTTCCACAAGTCCTAAAAGGGCCAAGTTTGAAGACCCCTGTTCAGTGTTTCTTGAGACTTTAAGAAAAGAAAAAAAAAAAAACACCCAAAAGTTCAGATCTGTTAAAAAAGAAATCCCAGTAACAACAGAGTTTGCTCATTCTGTGAAATACCAATGAATATGGATTTTTTTTATTTAAAATATTTATCTGCCCTTCATCATGCATTGCGTCCCTCGGGAATAAGCGAAATTAAAAATGCATTTGAATGCAACAACAACAAAAACATCCAGAGTGCAGCAAAATACGATTCAAAGAGCTTTTATTCACCTGGAGTCCTTAATGAGTTGGACCATAGTTGAACGCTAAGTGAATGATATTGTGTTTCCACGAAAATAAGACTGGGTCTTATGTTATTTTTTGCTCCAAAAGATGTATGAAGGCTTATTTTCTGGTTAGGGCTTATATTCAGGGAAATACGGTACTAAATGTGTCCATCTGGCTGACGATCTGAAGAGGGGCTTATTTGGCGGGTGGGACTTATATACAGGGAAATACGGTACTAAATGTGTCTGGCTGACGATCTTAAGTGGGGCTTATTTTGGGGGTGGGACTTATATTACGATCATCCTGAAAAAAAATGTGCTGGGGCTTATTTTCCAGTTGGGTCTTATATTTGGGGAAATACGGTACTACCGATCCTTGCTCAGTGGCAACTGTTCAAACTTAACAACAGTGTTGAAAGAGGGATAATTATGCCCCGTGCTCAGTCTTAACGGTATGTCAGTCACAGAATCCCCTCCGTCTTCATTGGTGATCTTCATTCTTGGCATTCCTACTAGCAAAGTCAATGGGGAAGCTGGCTGGAAGTTGCAAAGGGAAACCAAGGCATGTTCTTGCTTAATGACTACAGTGATTCGTTTAAACAACGGGGACTGGAGGTTTTGGAACTTCTGTCATGGAGCAGCACGGTCGTGGGAGGTTGCATTTTATGACCATGTTAGCTTGATGATGTGCCGTCCTTGATGATGTCTCCTAGTTGGGTGATGAAACGTGTGCAAGAAAGCAGCCAAGCTCAGAGAGCACCAAGGACCCCACAGTCCTCCTCCTCCTCTTCCTCCTCCTCCTCTCAACTAGGTAACATAATCAGTGTGGAGATCAAACCCCACTCAACTCCAGCTGATAATGTTTCATAGTTGGGTAATGAAATATCTGCAAGAAAACCACCAAGCTCAGAGAACATCGAGCACCCCACAGATCTCCTCCTCCTCCTCCTCCTCCTCCTCCCAACTAGGTAACATAATCAGTGTGGAGATCAAACCCCACTCCCTTCTAGCACTGATGAGGTTTCCTAGTTGGGTCATGAAACGTCTGCAAGTAAACCACCAAGCTCAGAAAGCACCAAGGACCCCACGGTCATTTTCCCCCTCCCCAAATCCCCCTCCCTTCTAGCACTGATTAGGTTACCTAGTTCAGTCATAAAACGTCTGCACCCACCAAGCTCAGAGAGCGCCAAAGACCCCACAGTTCCACCATGAACTGCAAATAATTTCTTGAATTGGAACAGAATAATAGAGAATAGAATAATAATGTTATTGTCCCTTTAAAGGCACGCTAATCGGCGCACACTGAAATGAAATTTGGTTGCATTCAGCTTTCAGAGGATCACCACCTCCGATATACACAGCATAAATAGGACATACATACATACATACATAGGTAAAGGTAAAGGTTCCCCCGCACATACGTGCTAGTCGTTTCCGACTCTAGGGGCCAGTGCTCATCTCCGTTTCAAAGCCAAAGAGCCAGCGCTTGTCCGAGGATGTCTCCGTGGTCATGTGGCCGGCATGACTAGACGCCAAAGGCGCACGGAACGCCGTGACCTTCCCACCGTAGTGGTCCCTATTTTTCTACTTGCATTTTTACGTGCTTTCAAACTGCTAGGTTGGCAGAAGCTGGGACGAGTAACTGGCGCTCACTCTGTTACGCGGCACTCGGGATTCGACCCGCCAAACTGCCGACCTTCTGATCGACAAGCTCAGCGTCCTAATCCACCGAGCCACCGCGTCCCTTCATACATACATACGTACATACATAAATACAGAATGATACACATACCCACACATATTATATAATGTAGAGAAACAACAATCTAGTTCGGCTTATGTATATGTGTGCAGGGCGAGATTACTTATCGATGGAAATTCTCATCCCAATTAGGTCATTAAGGAGACCATGACCTGTGACATGCAGTCATATCAACCCATACTTTCTTCTGAAGCTCCATTAAACCCCACCCCCAAAGAAATTTTTTTTAAAAATACCCACCCTGTTCTTGTTTGATGTCACCTCCAAGTTGGGACAAAGGATGCTGATGGGTTTCTGACTTTTGACCTTAGGCGCTGACCAAATTCTTGAAGTGCGTCAACTGGCACCTTCCTCAAGAAGCAAAGCAAGCTCTAGAACTCCTGGGCAAATGGAAGCCGATGGACGTAGAAGACTCCTTAGAGCTCCTGTCTTCGCAGTTCACCAACCCAACGGTGCGCCGTTACGCTGTGGCCCGATTGCAGCAGGCTGATGATGAGGTAACAGAATGACAGAGCTGGAAGGAGACCTTAGAGGTCTTCTAGTCCAGCCCCCTGCTCAAGCAGGAGACCCTATACTATTTCAGACAAATGATTGTCCAGTCTTTCCTTTAAAAATAAACGTCCAGTGTTGGAGCACTCACAAGTTCTGGAGGCAGGTTTTGGTCACTTCACATGAACCTGGGACACTGTGACCGTCATAAATATGAATCAGTTGCCAAGCATCTGAATGTAAATCACAAGACCCTGGAGATGCTGCAACATTCCAGCTGATCGGCGCTCCTTCTTGGCTCAGGAGAAGTGCCAGGATCAGCACTGAGCTCCAGCTGGATCCTGGCGCTGATCCTGGCACTTCCGCTGAGCCCTGACAGCCCCGAAGAAGCGCTTATCTTGGAGCTTCCGCTGAGCCCTGACAGCCCTGCAGCTCCAGCCGTCTCTCACTCAGGCTTGTGCGGTGCTGCCACCGGTTCAGCTCATTCCCGTCCCCCGCTACCACTTTTCTAGGATGGTCGCGTACCACCTGCCAGGTGCCAATGTACCACAGGTGGTACCCGTACCACTGGTTGAAAAGCCCTGACTTTGAGGACAAAAATAAACCTCCAAGTGGCAACTACTCTCTAAAAGAAGACAAATGACCAGCAGTCTGTAAAGAATATAAATCCTTCCATTTCCCCACCATCCAGTCAGAGCTGAAGAAGCTTCTCGGATGAGAAGCGAAACGTCTTCAAAGAAAAACGAGAAAGTCCAGTTGCCTCCTTTTAAAAAAAAAAAGCATATTTCTGTTTCTCTACCAGGCTGTTTTCTCTTTTTTTCTCTCCTCTTCCTAGCCCCAAACCCTTTCTGGCCCCTTCCTCGTTATGAAAAAAAAAATCACTTCCCATATCAAATTTGCGTGCTTCCTATGTTTTCTCCCCAGGATCTGCTGATGTATTTGCTGCAGCTTGTCCAAGCTCTGAAATATGAAAATTTTGATGACATCAAGAGTGGGTTGGAGCCCATCAAGAAAGAAACTCCAGGATCCGTTTCGGAAAGTATGGCTGCCTCTGGAGTCGCTGCAGCTGAAATAGAGAGGTAGGTGAGCCTTTGTAGAGGAAGGCCTCTAGTTAGGGCAGGGGTTAGGCAACCTTGGCTCTTTTATGACTTGTGGACTTCAACTCCCAGAATTCCTGAGCCAGCATGGCTCAGCTTGGAAACCTCTCCCTTTCCCCTCAGCGTGGCTGGCTGAGGAATTCTGGGAGTTGAAGTCCACGAGTCATAAAGCGGCCTAGGCCTAGGCCAGGAGTAGGCAACCTTGGCTCTTTTATGACTTGTGGACTTCAGCTCCCATAATTCCTGAGCCAGCATGGCTCAGCTTGGAAACCTCTCCCTTTCCCCTCAGCGTGGCTGGCTGAGGAATTCTGGGAGTTGAAGTCCACGAGTCATAAAGCGGCCTAGGCCTAGGCCAGGAATAGGCAACCTTGGCTCTTTTATGACTTGTGGACTCCAACTCCCAGAATTCCTGAGCTAGCATGGCTCAGCATGGAAACCTCTCCCTTTTCCCTCAGTGTGGCTGGCTCAGAAATTCTGGGAGTTGAAGTCCATGAGTCATAAAAAAGAGCCAAGGTTGCCTACCCCTGACTTATGACCACAACTGAGCCCAAAAAATAATTTCTTTTTTTATTGGTTTTATTCATTTGTAACATAAAAATGTGAAAACGCGAAAGGAAATAGTAGGGGACAATAGTAGACAAAGAGAATTTTTTTAAAAAAAAAACGGTATGGAGAAGTGGGGGGGGGGGAAACAAAAGGCATTTATTTATTATTTATTATTTATTAATTTTATTTGTATACCGCCCTTTTCCCGAAGGACTCAGGGCGGTGAACAGGGTAAATATATAAAAATACAAAGATACAAAAGTTAAAAAAGAATTAAACACAATGCCCAAGCTAAAACAATAAATAGATATATTAAAAACAACAATAAAATCCCAACCCATCCCCCATCAGGCCAGGCCGGCTTGTTCGAACAAGTAAGTCTTCAGATCGCGTCGGAAGGAGCGAAGGTCGGGCGCCATCCGGAGCTCGACCGGCAACCGATTCCATAAATCCGGGGCGCCCATAGAGAAGGACCTCCCCCTGGGGGCCACCGGACGACATTCTCTGACGACTCTCTGTTGCAGTAAAATCAGACATTAAAATCAAATCTCAACTTTTTACATGTCTAACAGTCGTATGCAGAAGCCATTTCCGTATTGGCAAATCAGTCTAATCAGTAAAACCAAAAATCATGATATCATTTTTTTTCCTCCGCCTCAGGCACAAAGTCCAGAAGCGGTTTCCAAGTAGAAACAAAAGTACTTATTTTCTTTTTGTTGATCAGCACAGTCAATTTGGCCGTCTCTGCTAATTCGATCAATAATAATAATAATAATAATAATAATAATAATAATAATAATAATAATAATAAAGTTGGAAGGGACCTTGGAGATCATCTAGTCCAGACATGTCAAACACAAGGCCCGGGGGCTGGATCCGGCCCATGAAGTGGTTTCATGCGGCCCGCGAAGCCATCCTGGAAACAGTGAGGGAACGGCCCCCACTGCCTTGGCCCTGGCCCAGAGACCCTCCTTCTGCCAGAGACCCTCAGATCTGTCCCACTATTGCCTAGGCCCCCATAGGCACCCTTGATGCCAACGATGTAGAGCTGGCCACGCCCACCCAGTAGGCCATACGCACTCTAGCCACGCCCACCCAGTAGGCCACGCCCACCCAGACCATACCCACCCGGCCCCCTGAGGGCAACCGCAATGCTGATGTGGCCCTCAATGAAATTGAGTTTGACACCCCTGATATTCTAGTCCAACCCCTTGCTCAGGCAGGAAACCCTATACCATTTCAGACAAACGGCTGGCCAGTCTCTTCTTAAAAGCTTCCAGTGTTGGAGCATTCACCACTTCTGGAGGCAGGTTGTTCCACTGGTTAGTTGTTCTCACTGTCAGGAAATTCCTCCTTAGTTCCAGGTTGCTTCTCTCCTTGACTAGTTTCCATCCGTTGCTTCTTGTCCTGCTTTCAGGTGCTTTGGAGAATAGCTTGGCTCCCTCTTCTTTGGGGCAGCCCCTGAGTTTTTGTAACCATTCGTCTATGGTAGGAATTGTGGCATCCTTCCACTTTTGTGCCTAGAGCAGGGGTCTTCAAACCTGGCCCTTTTATGACTTGTGGACTTCAACTCCCAGAATTC
>JAKJMR010018301.1:0-19236 GCA_024449315.1 Daboia siamensis
GGAATATACAATTGAGGTACTGGCTGTGCAGGTCTTTGAACTGCTATTCCACCCAGGCCAGCAGGAGGCGCTGGTGCTGGGGCTGGTGCAGTAGCATAACCTGCAGATGACACTGGCCTTCGCATATAAGAACCTGGTGGCAATTGCATGTGGGCTAAATATGGCTGTGCTCTGCCAGGTAGAGGGGCTTGCATAGAAGCAATATTAACAGGAGAAGCAATAGTAACAGGAATCCTAGCACCATCAGGGGCTGGAGCCTCAGATAACGGCAGAAATCTTGTATCTGTGAGCAAAGATTCCTCCATGGCCAGTTGAGAAAGTGAGAGCTCCAATTCACGTCTTATTGCAGCTTCACCAGTAGATGGTGCTATAACATTTGCTTCAGGCATCACTGTGGCTCTGTATGTCCTTTGGGACAGCCCATAGTCATGTGACATAGGAGCCTCCGGTTCCCATTCGTCTGGCATGACACTCAATGATGGGCGTGACTTTGGCTTTGGGGAAGAAGGAGGCAATATGGCTTCTTCTTGTGGGTGTGGCAATATGGCCGGTTCTTGCTCATAACACCTCTCATATTGCTGAACCATTGACACATATTCCTTTGCCTGCTGCAAATGCTTTTCAAAAACCCCAATTTGTGCACAGTAGCCTTGCATAGTCCTATCTCGCATAGTTTACTTGGGGCGTGAAGGAGCAGAAGGAATTTTCTTCGGCTGAACTTTAGTTTTCACTCCAAGCCTTTGAAATTCATCTTGAGCCCCTGGAGTGTGAACATTATCAGAAGCAGCTACCAGGGAGCTTTGGAAAGTAGAAAAAGGAGTGACTGACCTTGCATCGTCGACAGGAGCAGGTGCATCTTCTCCAAGGCGTGTGGCTGAAGCGATGGAGTCTGTAAAGTTGAAGGGAGATGTCCCACGGATAAACTCCTAGCCTCCCCTTTCAGCCTTGGCTTCCTTCCTGACATGTTTCAGCAGTTAATCACCGCTGCCTCACCAGCACTAACTAACTGATAACAGCCGCAGAAACATGCATCTCTAAAGACATAAATCAAACCATCCTCGATACCAAATGTTAAGGTAAAAATCACCCTAGTAGAGGGCGAAGGACCGTGCTTCAGAGAAAGCATGATGTGCATGAAGGAAGGAAATAAAACACGACGCATAATCTTACTAAATACCTTTTAATTACAAAAATATACAAACTAAGTATATTTGATAAAGAGAGCTAGCTGACTACATCCAGTAACAGCAAAGTGTGAAGGACAATAAAAAAAGAACT
The DNA here is from genome assembly GCA_024449315.1 of Daboia siamensis. NCBI lineage: Eukaryota > Metazoa > Chordata > Lepidosauria > Squamata > Viperidae > Daboia > Daboia siamensis. The sequence continues at coordinate 1,279 of JAKJMR010018301.1, forward strand.
GTGAGAAACTTTTTCTAGACATGCGCACATAGCAGTCTGAAACCATAAACATAACTAGTCATATGGGCTTCACTATGGTTACCAGATAAGTGGTATCTCCACAGGTGCAAAGAGCAAGGAAATGTACAGTTAGAAATGAACTTTTCTGATGAACAAAAAAAACGTGCAGTGACAATTAAAGCCATATAACATTTTAAAAGAAGAAAAGATTGTACAAACCTGGTTTCAGTATGGGCAATTACAGGCTTGATGGAAAGAGGACCAGAAAACTGGTTTTTCAATGATTGATGAAATTGGGGTAAAGCAAATTAGAGATCAAGATCAAGCACATAAAAAAGGATATATATTGCATTGATAGAAATTGATTCAGAGACAGAACTTGTTAAAGACTGTATGATAAAGTGGGCTCAGAATTTTCAAGAAGTTATTACAATGGATACCTGGGAAACGATCTGTGTTAGAAATGTAAAATTTACACAGGCCCAAAATTTAAGAGAGAATTTTTATAAAATGTTTTATAGGTGGCACCTAGATCCTAAAAAATTAGCAAGTATGTATCCGAACTGCCAGCCCAAAAGTTGGAGGTGTGGTTGTGAGGATGCAACATATTTTCATATATGGTGGACTTGTAAAAAGGTTAAAGCTTTTTGGATTAAAATTTGGTGGAACATGCAAAAAATATTCAAGAAAAGCTTACAGTTTTCTCCGCAACTGTTTTTATTGGGTATTATTACAGATACTACCTTTGTAGATACTAAGTTGATGTTGAATTTAATTACAGCAGCAAGACTTTTAATAGCGCAATATTGGAAGAAGGAAGAACTGCCGACTATAGAAGAATGGACTTTAAAAGTTTCTAACTTGGCAGAAATGGCAAAGATCTCAGTGTATTTGAAAGATCAAACGCAACAGAGATACATTGTGGAGTGGAGGAGATGGATTGACTATATTCAAAATAAATATGGGACTAAAAAGTTTCATTTAGCATTTGAATAAGTAGCGGATATATATGATGTATAACTAGCTTGTAGTTATTTTACTGAGAGTTAACGTGCGATAGAATTTAATATTTTATTGTTGTTTGCATATTTTAGATTATGTTTGTTTGTATTTTTATACCCTGTATTTAGCTCTGGGAAGTCGGGGAGGGGGGAGGGGAGGGTTGGAGGGGGGGGGAGGGGGGGTTGTATTCAAAATGTATTGTAAAACTTTTCAATAAAAAAAAAAAAATCCAGATGCAAACTCTGCAGAGACCGGGAGAACAAATAGATTCCTAACCAACCTAGCCGACAACTTTGTCATCCAAAAGGCAGAGGAGGGAAGTAGACATAAAGCCATACTGGACTTAATTCTAACTAATAGAGAAGAAGTGATAGAGGGAGTTGAAGTTGCCAGAACCTTGGGTGAAAGTGAACATGTCATACTGAGATTTAATATAATGCAAACACTAGCAATAGAAAACAATTCAACCAATGTCTTCAACTTCAAAAGACCTGACTTTAACAAACTCAGAGAGGATGAAAATCCTAAAGGGGAAAACAACTCAAGAAGCAAGGGAAACTCTGAAAAATGTGATCAGAAAAGCCCATACCAGCACAATACCACTGAAAAAGAAAAACAAGAAATTCAAAAAGAAACCAGCATGGCTGCACAAAGATCTCTGACAAACTAAAAGACAAAAAGGAAAAATACAAAAAATAGAAAGAGGGGCATATAACTAAGGCCGATTATCAACAGACTGCCAGAACATGCAAAGATGAAGTCAGGAAAGGAAACTCTTGATGAATATAGATCACCAGGACCTGACAGATTATTTATTTTTATTTTTATTTTAATCCCATTTATATCCCGCCCTTCTCCGAAGACTCAGGGAGGCTTACAATCTAAAGCACAATGTGCTTAGCAATAGCCTTCATTCTATGTATATGTCTGCTTATTAGGGCTTTCGCCCCCACCCCAAGCAGCATTATTACAAAGTCAGCTTATTGCCCCCAACAATCTGGGTCCTCAATTACATCCCAGAGTTCTGAAGGAGCTGGCAGATGTTATCTCAGAACCATTGAACCACATCTTTCAAAACTGCTGGAGTACTGGGGAAGTACCTGAGGATTGGAAAAGGGCTGATGTGGTTCCCATCTTCAAGAAAGGGGACCCAGGAAACTACAGACCAATCAGTTTAACATCAATACTTGGAAAGATCCTAGAAAAGATAATCAAAAAACAGATCTGTGAACAACTAGAAGCAAACAAAGTTATAACCAGTAATCAGCACAGGTTTGATGAATACAGATTACGCCAAACCAATTATCATGGTTCCGATAGATGAGACCAGTAGGAATAAGAACTCTGAGGCAATTGCTTTCCTCAAAGAACAATTTTAATGGCTTCATAGTATCAGCACAAACAAAGGTGAAACCAAGACTGAAAGTCCCCCCCCAATGTTACATCATAACAAGTTGAAATTCCCACCCCTGTAATATGTCATAAATCATAATACCCAATTAACTACCTTGGGGGGCTTTCTAATGGAAGCTCCAGCCCGCCAAAACTTAGGTAGCTTGACCTTGGTTCCCACAGGAAAATTACTGTTATGACTAAACCAGAAGAAAGCATCTCCCCCCTCCCATTGCTATGGCAACCAAAAATGCAGTGAAGATGGCTGCAGCCAGAATCATTTGAAGGTTTGATACCAATCTTATTTCATTTTTCAACAAAGTGACTAAACTAATAGACCAGCGAAATACTGTGGACATAGTATACTTGGACTTCAATAAGGCATTTGATAAGGTAGACCACAACCTACTCCTTGGTAAGCTAGAAAAAGGTGGAATAGACCAGGGCTTTTCAACCAGTGGTATGGGTACCACCTGTGGTACATTGGCACCTGGCAGGTGGTATGCAACCATCCTAGAAAAGTGGTAGCGGGGGAGGGGAATGAGCTGAACCAGTGGCAGCACCGCACAAGTGAGAGATGGCTGGAGCTGCAGGGCTGTCAGGGCTTAGCAGAAGCACCACGATCAGCACCAGGCTCCAGCTGGAGCTCGGTGCTCATCCTGGTGCTTCTGCTGAGCCAGAAGAAGTGTTGATCAGCTGGAATGTTGCAGCATCTCCAGGGTCTTGTGATTTACATTCAGATGCTTGGCAATGGATTCATATTTATGATGGTCACAGTGTCCCAGGGTCATGGGAAGCAACCAAAACCTGCTGCAACCACCCAACAGATGGGGGGGGGAGGAATAAAAACCAAACACCCTCCCACCCCACCCCCACTGCCAATCCTCAACAGAAATGCTCACAACAATGAAAACCTCGGGCAGGAGAAAGACTGCTGCTGGGTGGGCAGGCAGGTGTCTTGCTCGGCTGTGACTTGGGGGGCACTTTTTTCAGTGCCATTGTAACTTCAAACAGTCACTAAGTGAACTGTTGTAAGTCAATGACTACTTGTACTTCATCACTTTTTTCCTTTTTTTTTTTTGGTCATCAAGTTTTTGACACCTTGCTAGGTGACTGGTGGTACTCTTCAAGCTCTCTGGCCCAGGCTGAGAATTTTAATTTTAATTTTAATTTAGTTTTAATCTTAATTTTAACTGGGGTTTTTATCAATGAAGGGACTAATATAATTTTTTAAATCTGTTTTTAACTTTTGTATCTGTGTTTTTTAATCACCCTGTAAACCGCCCTGAGTCCTTCGGGAAAGGGCGGTATATAAATGTAATAAAATAAATAAATAAATAAATACTCGGAAATTGCCATATCCTAAAAGTGGTAAAATGGGTGAAAAGGTTGAAAAGCCCTGGAATAGACAACTTCACCACCAGATGGATCTGTAGCTGGCTGGCAAACCATAGTCAATGAGTAGTCCTCAACAGCTCTACGTCCAAATGGAGGGAAATAAGCAGTGCGGTACCACAAGGTTCCATCTTAGGCCCGGTACTCTTTTTTTTTGTACAAGTTTTATTATTTTTTTAATTTTACACTCAGATATTTGTGAAGCAATACGGTGGTTGGGTAATTAAAAGTAAACAATAGCAAAAAACAAGTTATTTGTAAATAGCTCAAGTTGCATCAACAAACATTCCCTCTCCGATTCCCTTAGTTATAACATAATCAAATTAATCAAATTAATACATTTCTGATTGTGGCCTAGTCAATTAATAGAATTTTCAATACATTTATTTTCAATGTATTTTCAATACATTTATACATATCAATGTCCTGTATTTTATGTTTTACCTAATTGCAATAGAATATTCTAGAATAGCCTATGATATATAAAAGAAAACAATTTTTGGGTAACCCACATTTCCCTATTTCAACAAAACATAATTATCCTGTCTATAAAACTTACATTGTTCATTTGAAAACATTCTTATTTTTTACAAGTAGATTCTATTTGTCATCTTAACAATTCACTAATTATTAGAAATATATATTTTGTTATATCTTTCCAAATTCTATAATATACATCAATTCTAATAGCCAACTTTCCTTTCCCTTAGACACCTAAAAGTTAAATATAAAATCAATTTATATCTATATCATTACAACTAATATATTCTATATGTCATCTTAATAATTCATCAATTATTGAAATACTGTCTTTTATTATATCATTCCAGATTCTATAATATAGTTCAGAGTTATATTCTAGAAGCTTAATTTTGTTTTCCCTCAAAGATCTAAAACCTAAATATAAAGTCAGTTTATAGTTTTTAAAGATTCTCCTTAATCCATTAAAAGAAATTTTTTAAGCTCTATCCTTACAAATCCCAAGAAAGAGACAAGTCTAATTTTTTAAATCTAACTCTCACTTTCTTTTTGTGCCAATCAGGTTTCCATATTGGTGCCTTTAAATTCTCAGATGTGTCTCCCTTTCTTCCTACACACATTATTTGAATCCAGGGAGACCATCCAAATATCAGTTTTGCAAAGAAAGTGTCCCCTTTGTAATCATTGAAGTGTTGCTTTAATAGCTCAATTTTTGATGTTTGGTGTAATATAGTTGTCATTAGTTCAGTCTGGTCTTTTTCTTCTTCCAATTCCATCTGGCTTAGGTAGAAAGTAGTAGCTGGTGTATGGTTATCATTTGATTAGCTGAATCCTCAACATACTGTATTTGAAGGCCTTTAATATCTTCCCTCTTAATGATGCTTTCTTCGGATACTATTGTTTTTTGAGTTGTAGGTTTTATAGTTGAAGTCGAGGTTTTGGCTTCAAGGTTCTCTGTAAATTGTACTTGCTGTTCTTTAAAGTCTCCTATTTTAATGTTAGTTTCAACTTCTTCTGTTTGTTTTTGGATTGTCAATTCATCATTTAAGGTCAAAGTTTGATTTGGTGGCTTTAAGCTGTCAGATTTATCTCACAGTTTGGCTTTCATTTGCTCAGTCATTGCCAAAATTGTGTCCAGTATCAATTTGTAATTAAGTGGTGGGATATATTCTTCCATTTCATTGATGTTTACAGATAAGTCTTTCATGGAAGCTATTTTAATAAGAGTCAATGATTATCCACCTCCAGTAGTCCTAAAGATTGTTTTCAGTGCCAGGTGTTCCCAATCTTATCTTTGAAAATAATGTCAAGGACAGCTCTGTTATTCAGTCAGCTCTCACAATAAGAAAAAGGTTTACTTGCTATACCAAGTTTTGCCACAAGATGTCATCAATAGCATATAGAATAAGATGTAAAATCTTTTTCCAGATTAATATAAAGCTGTTTGTTTTAAGAATGGGAGCTCTATCTGCAATGGGCACTTTTCATGCTGTAAGCAGTTTTCCTAACAAATGCAAGATATAACATGGGCTATCTCCACAAGGAGAAACCAGATCTGCAAAACTGTTCATTCTTTTTTCCCCCTTAATTCCCATCTTAAGCAGAAAATAGAGGTAGATCCCCATAAAAATAAAAGCTTTTTAATAAGTACAAATAAGGTTGCTTAATTTCTTTGCTTAGTCACTTGATTTCTTTTAAGGCTTTAAAATTTATTCCCCAAGTATGCAGTTGCCGTTCTTTCAAAGGAGGGGGAGGAAATTTTTTGAAAAGTCCCACAGGAAGGTGGTTAGGGGAATAAGAAAGGTAAAGTCTCACCCAGGTCCTCCAGATTGCTTCGTAGTGCTAGATGGTGCTTTGGGCTTTCAGCAGGGAACGGCTTAATGATCAGCCATCTTAATGGCCGATCTCTTCTTCTTCAGGCCAAAGGAGCTGCTCTGGATTCAAGTGGAGGTCTGCCACCCTTCCACGAACACAAGGAGGATCTCCTTGTGGTGATCGCCACTCCAGGGTGACTTTTGACCCTTTTCAGAGTCCTCCAAGGAAGAAAGATCAGACGGCAGGGAGAGGACTCTTCCTGCACATCCACAAGCACTGCACGCACAAACCGGAAGCCCAGGCTGAATAAACAACTTCACCACCAGATGGATCTGTAGCTGGCTGACAAACCATACTCAGCAAGTAGTTCTCAATGGTAATACATCCACATGGAGAAAAATAACCAGCTCCGTCTTTGGCCCAGTACTCTTCAATATCTTCATCAATGACTTAGATGAGGGAATTGAAGGGGAACGCATCAAATTTGCAGATGACACCAAACTGGCAGGAGTAGCCAACACCCCAAAAGACAAACTCAGGATCCAAAAAGATCTTGAGAAACTTGAACAATGGGCTCTATCCAACAAAATGAGTTTCAATGTGGAGAAAATCAAAGATACAAGTACAGATTGGGTGAGACTTGGCTTAGAAACAGTAACTGTGAGAGGGACCTTGGAGTCCTAGTGAACAATCACTTAACCATGAGCCAGCAGTGTGTAGCAGCAGCCAAAAAAGCTAATACAATTCTGGGCTGTATAAACAGAGGCATAGAATCAAGATCATATGAGGTAATAGCATCATTTTATAAAACCCTAGTAAGACCAATCCTGGAATACTGCAGCCAATTTTGGTCATCATATCACAAAAAAGATACTGAGAGTTTGGAAATAATTCAGAGAAGAGCAACTAAGATGAGAAAAGGCCTGGAGACTAAAACATACAAAGAACAGTTGCAGGACTTAGGTTTGGCTACTCTAAAGAAAAGAAGAAATAGGGGAGACATGATAACAGTGTTCCAATATTTGAGGGGCTGCCACAAAGAAGAGGGGGTCACATTATTCACCAAAGCACCAGAGGGCAGGACAAGAAACAATGGTTGGAAACTGATCAAAGAGAGAAGCAACCTGGAGTTAAGGAGAAACTACCTGATAGTTAGGACAGTTAACCAGTGGAATAGCTTGCCCCCAGAAATCGTGGGTGCAGTATCACTGAGATTTTTTAAAAAGAGGCTAGACAGTCACTTGTCTGAAATGGTATAGGTTCTCCTGCTTGAGCAGGGGGCTGGATTAGAAGGCGTCCAAGATCTCTTCCAATTCTATTCTATTCTGTTCTGTTCTGTTCTGTTCTATTAACATAGTTACCAAAATGATTCACTGGAACATCTGTAAAAATTATCATGTGCCATAATGAAAAATTGATGGGAACATAAAGTTGAAAAAGTAGTTGTGAACAAGCAGGCTAAAATATAGGATTTATAAATACAATTTGATAAAATCTTGGCTTGTAATGCACCAGATTTACAATTACTGTGATTAAAAATAAGAATGTGTGGATAATTGATGTGGCAATGCCAGAAGATAGTAAAACAGAAAATAAAGAATTGTAGAAGATCACAAAGTATCAAGATCTGAAAACTGAAATTGAAAGATTATGACATAAACCAGCCATGAGGGTCCAGTGGTTTTGGGCTCACTGGGTGCCATACAAAAAAATGTTGGATGGCACTTAGAAAATATACACATTGACAAAATTTTCATCTGTCAATTACAAAATGTCACACTTTTTGGATCTGCACATATTATACACACATTATACATTACAATGCCCTAAATTCTTGGGAAGAACTCATTGTGCATGAAGGCCAATACCAGCAAAAGAAGTTAGAGCATTTTTGTGGGGTCATTTCCCATTCTCTCCTTTTCTGAAGAGATTCAAAAGACCACTCTATTCACCAGTCTTTTGTTCTTTATAGTGGTCATCATCCTTTCACATTCACAGAGATGTCTTCAGTCAGCCTTGATTCATGCTGGAAATCTCAGATTATTTATTGTCTAGCTTTGCACAAGTGGTTGAATTTTCCTATTTCCCTAAGGACTACAAGAGTCTCAGTTTCTGTGTAATCTAGCTGAAGAATAACTACACTTTGCTAAAAGCTTTAATTCTTAATAGATTTGTGACTTGGCATCAGGTCTAGTATAGTATATGCTCTCTGTGTCTTTTTAGTTCTTGCTTATTACAAGGGCTGAATTAAATGATACATTAAATGATACACCCACCAGGTTTCCGGGTGCTACACCGGCCTCGGACTCAGGGTAGGGGTGGGGGAGTGGCTGTGGTTATGAGGGAGACCTTATGTCCGCAGGAGGCCACCGTTCTCCAGATAGTCGGGTGTGAATCTCTCTTATTGAGGTGTGGTCCTAGGGCGCAGTTGGGCTTGCTGCTGGTGTACGTTTCGCCTAGTCGCGCAGCAGCAGCCCTGCCTGAGCTTCTCGATATCCTCTCCAGGTTGGTGATTGAGTTCCCCAAGCTTATAGTTTTGGGTGACTTCAATTTACCATCCCTGGGAGGATCGTCTGAGTTAGCCCGGGAGTTCATGGCTTCCATGACAGCCATGGACCTGACGCAAGTAATTCATGGACCGACTCATGTGGGAGGTCACACCCTTGACTTGGTTTTCTTATCTGGACGGTGATTATATGATCTTGGTGGGGGCTCTCCAATTGTTATGCCCCTGTCATGGACCGATCATCATCTCCTGCGGCTGGTCTTCCGTTTCGCTGCTCCCCTCCGTGGGTGTGCGGAGCCGATTAGATGGTTCCGTCCCAGGCGCTTAATGGACCCTGATAGGTTCCAGGCACCGCTGGTATCCCCACCTGCCTCCGTTACTCACAACTCGGTGGATGCCTTAGTGGAAGCCTGGGAAACGGCAGCCACTGAGGCACTTGACCGAGTTGTACCCTTGCGGCCCCTGACCCGGTGCAGATCCCAGCAAGCTCCATGGTTTTCCATGGAGCTTCGGGAGATGAAGCGTCGGAGACAGGGCCTAGAGAGCTGTTGGAGGTCCACCCGATCCGAATCCGACCGATTGTGACTAAGAACCTTTATTAGGTCTTATCTCGCTGCGATAAGGGTTGCGAGGTCTAATCACTTCGCTACCCTTATCGCGTCCGCAGATAACTGCCCAGCCGCCCTGTTTAGGGTGACCTGCTCCCTCCTTAATTAGGAGGTGAGGGAGGATCCCTTGCAGGGTCATGCTGAGAAGTTTAGTCAACATCTGTCGGACAAAATCGCTCGGATTCGGACCGGTTTGGACTCCAACTGGGCAGAGTCTGACGAACAGGACACGAGTGATCTTGTCAATATTATCTGGGATGGGTTTGATCCTGTGACTCCGAAGGAAATGGACAGGATCATGGGGAGGCTGAGCTCCACCACATGTTTATTGGACCCGTGCCCTTCCTGGCTGGTTTATGTAGCTCGGGAGGGGACGCGAGAGTGGCTCCAGGCGGTTATATCTGCCTCTTTGAGTGAGGGTAGTTTCCCCACCGTCTTGAAGGAGGCAGTGGTGAGACCTCTCCTCAAGAAGCCTGCCTTGGACCCAGCTGTGTTGAATAACTTCCGTCCTGTCTCCAACCTTCGCTTTCTTGCGAAGGTTGTTGAGAGTGTGTGGCGCATCAGCTCCCCCTGGTTCTGGATGAAGCGGATTATCTAGACCCGTACCAATCGGGTTTCAGGCCCGGGTACAGCATGGAGACGGCATTGGTCACTCTGGTGAATGATCTCTGGAGGGCTCGGGACAGGGGTCATTCCTCTGTCCTAGTCCTATTAGACCTCTCAGCGGCGTTCGATACCATCGACCATGGTATCCTGCTGCAGCGTCTCAGGGGATTGGGAGTGGGAGGCACAGTTTTGCGGTGGTTCTCTTCCTATCTCCTGGGACGTTCGCAGTCAGTGTTGGCAGGGGGGCAAAGGTCGACCTCGAGACCTCTCGTTTGTGGAGTTCCTCAGGGGTCGGTCTTTTCGCCTCTCCTGTTCAACATCTATATGAAGCCGCTGGGTGAGATCATTCGTGGTTTTGGAGTTGGGTATCATCAGTATGCTGATGATACCCAGCTTTTTATTCGACCCCAAACCACCCCAGTGATGCCCTCGACGTGATGTCCCGTTGCCTGGAAGTGGTTTTGGGTCTGGATGGGGAGGAATAGGCTTCAACTCAATCCTGACAAGACTGAGTGGCTGTACGTATCAGCATCTCAGGATAATCAAGATTACTCCATCTCTTTCCATGGGGGGTGAATTATTACCCCCATGTAGATAGGGCTCGCAACTTGGGAGTCCTCCTAGATTCACAGCTTACCCTGGAAGATCATATAACTACTGTGACTAGGGGGGCCTTCACTCAGGTTCACCTGGTGCGCCAGTTGCGGCCCTATCTAGACCGGGATGCCTTGCGTACGGTCACTCATGCGCTTGTGACCTCTCGTCTAGACTACTGCAATGCTCTCTACATGGGGCTCCCCTTGAGGACCACTCGGAGGCTCCAACTGGTACAGAATGCAGCCGCAAGAGTTGTGCTGGGAGTTTCCCGATACTCCCATGTTACACCTCTGCTCCGTGAGCTGCATTGGCTTCCAGTTGTCTTCCGAGTGAGATTCAAGGTTTTGGTTATGGTTTTCAAGGCCCTGCGTGGCATGGGTCCGGAGTACCTTAGGGATCACCTGCTGCCGGCATCGACTTCCCTCTGCCCCGTGCGTTCCCACAGAGAGGGCCTCCTCAGGGTGCCACTAGTCAGAGAGTGTCGTCTGGTGGCCCCCAGAGGGAGGTCCTTTTCTGTGGGCGCTCCAGATTTGTGGAATCAACTGCCGGTTGAGCTCCGGATGGCTCCTGACCTTCGCTCCTTCCGACGCGATCTGAAGACCTACCTGTTTGAACAAGCCGGCCTGGCCTGATGGGTGATGGGTTGGGATTTTTTAATATAGTTTTAATGCATTTTAAATTTATTGTTGTTAGTTTCTGGGCATTTGTTTAATCCTTTTTAATGTTTGTATTCTTGTATTTTTATTAATTGCCCTGTTCACCGCCCTGAGTCCTTCGGGAGAAGGGCGGTATACAAATACAAATAAATAAATAAATAAATAAATTTAACACACAGCTTAATAAAAAATGTAGTATGATTTTTCAAGATATCAGTATCAACATGACTAAGTATACTGAACTAATGAACAGATGAATTGTGTGAAGCAAGTAGCTGGAGAAGAACGTGGAATGAGGTAAAACTGTCAAGATCTGGATTAAGTTAATACCATAACTTGGTATAAATGCAATCTTTAAAGTTTTTCCCACAGTTGTAGTCTTTCATTATTGAATTTTCCACATTCTAAGTACCAGAATTGTATCACAAGAGGAAGCTATTCTAAAAATACAAACAGATGAAATTTAAAGATATATTCCTAGAGTTCAAAGGGTGAACAAAAAGAACATTATTTTTAGTTATTATATATTAATTGAACCTTCATTTCAGGAGTTTTATTTCCGGCTTCTGGTTCTGTGCAGCTACCACTACAGCCAAGGGATCACGAAGATCCAAGCCCTATGGTTGATTTCTCTCTGTTTGGGGACCCTAAATGGGCCCAAAGCCACCCCACAGAGGTGGCAAGGAAGGAGGGAAGCCCCGCCAATCCTGGGGAAATGGTGGTCAATCCAGACATCTGGGGAAATCTCTCCAAAAACCAACAGAAGAAAGACTAGCATCATTCACGAGTCTAGCCCAAGTTACATGCAGCCGAAGCCAAAAAGCATTAAAAGTAAGCATGTTTGTAAACAGCATGAGTGAACTGGGCAAGAATATTGATTCTCTCTCTTCTATCTGACTGATTTCCTGGAAAAAAAGAAAAAACCAGAAGTAAAAATCCTCCGAAAGTGAGGGGGGGTGCAGTCTTAGTTCCACCCTCCTCTAAACAGAAGCAGCAAAATAAGTTTACTGGGGGGAAAAAAAATACAGAAAATTGAAAGATGGACCAGTGCTGACATCTAGTGGTGGATGAAAATACTGCCCTAAATATACAGCCCAGAAAGAAAAGCCTGTTGTGACCTTCAGGGCTTTGATTAAATAAAGAGCAGCTGTAACAAAAGAAAAGAAAACATCTCTACAAAAGAAGAACTATAAATTTTAGAAAAAATTGACCTTCCTGGATTATAAATATTTTTAAATTGTCACTTTAAAGTGATTGGCAGAAAAAGGATTTTTGGTCATTATGGAGCATCAGAGATCTGCAAAAAGAACATATCAAAAAAAAAATAAATACTTACCAGGAGGAAATGTATATTCTGTACAACAAGTGCAAATGATATTAATTTCAAACTACGAGGAAATTAAAAATGATTTTGAAAATTTAAATGAATTAATTCTCAATTTAACATCACAACAATTAAATGATCAGAAAACAAAAAGAGAGAGAGATCATGTAAAGCAGAGAACTGAATATAAACTAGTGGAGACTCAAGTGGAGAAGGACTTACAAGTAACATTGAACATGGCAAAGATAACTTGTACTTTAAGACCACAAAGTAAATTTGAGGATAAGGAAAAAGATTTGAGAAAATGGATTGCTGAGCTGTTGGGAGTACCACAAGAAATGGGGAGACAAGGGATGATGAAAGAAATCTTCAAAGAATATGAAGGAGCAAAATCTTTTTACAAAGACATGATGTTTGATTTGCCTACTATATCTACAACATTTGCAAGATTATGGAAAGACTCTTTGATTCAATGGAATATATTGATTGGGGAAGATGCTTGGCAAAAGAAGAGGGTTAAAGTGAAAATTAGATGATGGGGTGTATCAGAGAGAATATTTAAAAATTAAATACTTGGTTGAATAAATAGATTTTGGTTTAAGAGGGATGAACCTTCCAAGTAAGACAGTACTTTTCTTTTCTCTTTTGTATTTTGTTTTTTGATATGAGAAATATAAAAATGTTTGGGATGATAAATATAAAGGAAATGTTTTAGATATTTAAATGTAATTGACTTTAAGAAAATTCCAATGGATAACTGAAAAGGAAAAAATGTTTTGAATAGAATTAAAATATTAGATGATTGGATTTATTAAATGGAACATTTAAAAATTAAACATAGGTTTAATTATGAGTAAAAAGAAGAGAAAAAAATTGGAAATAAGTATACACTAGTTTAAGAGGGATATGTATTTAAGTGGTATACTATTTTGTTATTTTTCTCTCCCTTTTTTCTTTCTCTCTCTCTCTCTTCTTTTTCTATGTTTTTCTTTTGTGTCTTTTTCTTACTTACTTTTTAAGACATGAAAATAGATTTAAATACTTTAAGCAGGGCTTTTTTTCTCATAGAACGCTCAGAATGGCGTTCCGACACCTTTTTTTTGCAAAAGAAAAAAAAAGAAGCTCCCTCTATTGGCTTTCCTTAGCCTATTGCAGGGCTAGGCAATCTTGGCCCTTTTTTATGACTCGTGGACTTCAACTCCCAGAAATCCTGAGCCAGCCATGCTGAAGGGAAAGGGAGAGGTTTCCAAGCTGAGCCATGCTGGCTCAGGAATTCTGGGAGTTGAAGTCCTTAAGTCATAAAAGAGCCTGCACTAGAGGAGGACATTAAAATTATTTACAGGGTTAAATCTTTAGGAACTAAACTTTTAGAACAGGGATGTCAAACTCAATTTCATTGAGGGCCGCATCAGCATTGCAGTTGCCCTCAGGGGGCCTGGTGGATATGGCCTGGGTGGGCGTGGCCTACTAAGTGGGTGTGGCTAGAGTGTGTATGGTCTACTGGGTGGGCATGGCCAGCTTTACATCGTTCACATCAAGGGTGCCTATGGGGGCCCGGGCAGGAGTGGGACAGATCTGAGGGTCTCTGGCAGAAGGAGGGTGTCTGGGCCAGGGCCAAGGCAGTGGGGGCCATTCCCTCACTGTTTCCAGGATGGCTTCGTGGGCCACATGAAACCACTTCACGGGTCGGATCTGGCCCCCGGGCCTTGTGTTTGACATGTCTGTTTTAGAATCTCAAGCAGCTAATTCAAAAAAGCCAACAGGAAAGAACCTCAGATTTTTCATCTGTTTCTGTTTTTTGGAAGGTAAAATTAGATAACAAAATAATCTATTTCCTATGTTAACATCTCTGCAATGATGATTTCATAAAGGTAACAGGAAAGAAATGAGAAACATTTTTCTCAATATAATATGTCTAATTTAGCTGATTGTACTAATTTATCTTTTGTACTATTTTGTACTATTGAAAACTGTTTTGAATCTAACCATCTATTACAACTAAACCACTTTAAATTAAACAATTCTTAAGAATGAAACATTCTTAATTTGGACTTTACTTTTACTGTTTGGACTGTTGTGTGTTTTGAAAAATAGATTATTTAGAATCTAGTTATGTTGCACTTCAGTCTTTAAATAATTAACCTAGTATATACATAACAATATATGATGTTTTCCATGGTGAGCTTAACATCAATAACAACATTTATTAAAAAGGCTAAAATAATTTCTGGTGGTATTATCGGTACATTAAAATTTTGTTTAGTCACAATCTTTCACTTTTCACATTCTGGAAAACCAGTGATCATGTATTCTAGCAAAAAATGTTACATATGTGCATAAGTGAAGTCAGTAGCATATGCCTTTTTTAAAAATATCAAACATGCAAAGAAACAAAAATAAGTCCAAAATATCTGTATTACATCCAGAAATGCCAACTTTGCAACCAATATTTCTCATCCATAACTATGGCACCCTAAGGATACCTGCATACAAGCAAATGCTTCTCTGGGATCAGTAATGCAGCAGGGATTGCTTTTTCCTTCCAGTAACATATACCTAAAACCAGTTTAAGGGACACGGTGGCTCTGTGGGTTAGGATGCTGAGCTTGTCGATCTGATGGTCGGCAATTTGGTGGGTCAAATCCCAAGTGCTGCGTAACAGAGTGAGCGCCTGTTACTCGTCCCAGCTTCTGCCAACCTAGCAGTTCAAAAGCATGTAAAAATGCAAGTAGAAAAATAGGGACCACTCCGGTGGGAAGGTAACAGCGTTCCGTGCGCCTTTGGCATCTAGTCATGCCGGCCACATGACCACGGAGACGTCCTCGGACAAGCGCTGGCCCTTCGGCTTTGAAACGGAGATGAGCACTGGCCCCTAGAGTCGGAAACAACTAGCACGCATGTGCGGGGGAACCTTTACCTTTACCTTTAAAACCAGTTTATTGCATTTGGCAATTGTACTAAAAAAAAAATCTCATTGTCAACCAATATAATTCATTTAATTTGAAATTATTTTATTAAAACAAATTAATGGCAATTCTTTTATAAGAAGTTGCCTCAAACAAAATGAGTTTGACATGCCTTCTCTAGATAGTTGAATGCTCCAAAATAAATTCTAGACCAGGCCTGTACACGCAGCCTGCCAAGCATCCTTGGACAGAGCACAGACTTTTTTTAAAAAAAAAAAGTAATAAAATCACCACCACTGCCCTAAAAGTCATGTTGCCTAGTGTCTCCATGGCTTACCATGACCACGAGCTCCAACACTGTAGATGCTCCTCTAGTCACCAAATCATTGATTAGCCCACCAGCATTCCCTTGCAGACCACAAAGATTTTTAATTTATCAGTGTGGGCCTTTCCCTTCTACAAGTTGCACAGACCTCTTCTAGGTTTTCCTCTTGCCTTTCCGAGTTAACTCCTTGGTTTGTCATTGAGCAAGAATTGACTTTGTAGGGAAGCATATTATCATTTGATGTATATTTAACATATGTTCTACCTTTATTTACCGATTATATAATATTTGTATGCAATCCACATGGTGAGGTTTGGGGCAACTTACAATAGAAAAAAATATTTTTAAAATCATAAGATTAAAACATAAAAGCAGGGCTTTTTTTTCTCATAGAACGCTCTGAATGGCATTCCGACATCTTTCTTTTGCACATACACAAAAAAAGCTTTTGCACAAGCTAGGCTGCTCCCTCCCTCCCACAAACTATGCTACTTGAAAGCCAGTAGGAATTGCTGCTGAGAGCACCAAAAGACTGGCTAACAAACATTGCACCGGCAAGTTGTCTGCAGCGAAGGTGAGTTGGCAGGAAGTTTGCATCCCTCCCTGCTGCCCAACTACACCATCTCAACTAGGTAAGTAAAAGAGGACAAGGAGTGGGAGGTGGGTTCTGCGGAGTCCATGTGCACTCCTTCCTTGTGCTCACCCATGTCAGCCAGACTGGTGGCCTACCCAGTGCTGGACCTGCGTCACCGTTGCCTTGCCCTGCACGCCTACGTGACCGCCCTGCATCGCCTGGCCTGCCACACCTCCGCCACCTGCCCTGCGCAGCTCTGCCATATAGAGTGGGCCCCGCTGCTCCCACAGCACCAGCCACACCGGCTCCGGCCCCAGGGGACAGCCTGCTGCCAACACCCCTCACACTCGTGACTGCAGCAGCGCTGCCCCCCTGCCCCCACCTGCCAAGATGAGAGTTCCAGCACCGTTTTTTTTAAGAAAAAAAGCCCTGACTTTAAGGTAATTAACTCTGGGAAAATTTTCACCAGTAGAAATGTTTTGAACATTGTAGGGAAAATAAATTTAAATAAGAATTGTAAACAGGATTCATGACGAGGCAACCAAGATGACCAGATAGAAAAGAAGCATGATATTGATGTGATTATTATTGGTAGAAATTTTAGAAAAATCTTTAATTAATTGTTAAAAAAATCTTTAATTGTTACCTATCAAATTAATAAGAATTGTATTAATTTAAGGTGCAAAGAGATTATTATTGGAAGAGAAAATCAAGCAAAGCTATTAAAATCAAGCAAAGCTATTAGAATACAGAAACTGACTGTTAGTGATGACTTTGTAAACATAAACCCAGACAACACGCTGTTTACCAAATATCAAGGTGTTTATGTTAGAAAATCAATAAAATATTATTATTTTTTTAAGAAAAGTTTTATTTCCTCACTTACTTGATCTTTAGTTAGTGTTACAGCTCATTCATAATCTCAAGCTGTAGGGTTCTGGCATTCACCTGATGATGGTAGTGAAAGCCAGTTAAAGACATCCATTTTGCTTTATATTGTCACAAGCTGGATATATTCTAAAATATTCATAGTCAGTAAGTTTATGTGGTCTTTAAAAGGAGGAAATTTGTGTGGCTCATTATTATGGAACCAGTTCTGCTTGAAGACCTAGTTTGAAAACAAACCATGTTATTTATGTGATTCTTCCCCTAGGAAGTTCTGAGAGGTTTTGTTTAGCTTACCATGTCACTGTTGTTTACAGAGGACAAAGTCTCTATGCTGTTAGAACTTCATGAAGTAATCAGAGGTCAGTTGTGTCCAGTTCTGAATGCATTTTCATGCAGCTAATTTAGCCTATTACGGAAATTCTGATACTTTTTTTCATCTTGGGTTGTTTTTGAGGACCAAAGCTACGGCAGTAGAATAAAGAAGTGCAAGATGTAGCTTTTCAATTGGAAGAGGAAGGAAACCAGATGACATGACATAACTTGGACCTGATTTTACAATGTTTATAGTGGCCATTAAATGAATCACTGCAATGATTAAGCAAATCAAATGGTTGTTAAGTGAATCCAGCTTTCCTAATAGGTATTTCTTGCCATTTTTCCAAAAAGGGTTATAAATTATTATCACATGGTAGCAGGATGCTGCAACCCGTCAATTTAGGCAGCCAGGCTGGAAGGGGCAGCCAGGCAGCCTGACCCAGGGTCCAGCAAACTAGAGACAGCCCGAATACCACAACCCTCTCCCTGTATCCTTCCAGCTTCACACCCCACCCTAGTGACTTGCTCCAGGTGGAAGACTTGATCAACATTCCTTCACCAGTGAGATC
>JAKJMR010018301.1:24236-90471 GCA_024449315.1 Daboia siamensis
CTGGAATAAGCAACACTGAGAGATGGTCAAAGGAGCCCAGGTGAGGGCAGGGGATAGCTTTGAAAGCCTTCTTGATGTTGGAATAAGCAAGATCCAGTGTACTGTCCTCTCTGGTCGCAAAGTCCACATATTGATGGAAATCTGGCAGGGTAGCTTTCAAATCCACTTGGTTAAAGTCTCCCACTGCAATAAATGTGCCCTCTGGTGAATAGTTTGTAAGTCACTGATGGTATGACAGAGAGCCTTCAGGGCCTCTTCTCAGTTTGCATCATGGAGGATATACACAGCTGTGATAATGGTAACAGAGAATTCTCTAGGCAGATAGAAAGGTCTGCATCTGACGATCAGAAGCTGTGGACATAGTATACTTAGATAGGGGATAGACAACTTCACCACCAGATGGATCTGTAGCTGGCTGACAAACCATACTCAGCGAGTAGTCCTCAATGGTAATACATCCACATGGAGAAAAGTAACCAGTGGGTTACTACAAGGCTCCGTCTTTGGCCCAGTATTCTTCAATATCTTCATCAATGATTTAGATGAGGGAATTGAAGGGGAACTCATCAAATTTGCAGATGACACCAAACTGGCAGGAGTAGCCAACACCTCAGAAGACAAACTCAGGATCCAAAAAGATCTTAACAAACTTGTACAATGGGCCCTGTCCAACAAAACAAGTTTCAATGTGGAGAAAATCAAACATATAAGTACAGATTAGGCGAGACCTGGCTCAAAAACAGTAACTGTGAGAGGGACCTTGGAGTCCTAGTGGACGATCACTTGACTATGAGCCAGCAGTATGCAGCAGCCACCAAAAAAGCTAATATAATCCTGGGTTGTATGGACAGAGGCATAGAATCAAGATCACATGAAGTATTAGTACCGCTTTATAAAACCCTACTAAGACCACACCTGGAATACTGCAACCAATTTTGGTCACCATTCTACAAAAAAGATGTTGAGAGTTTGGAAAAATTCAGAGAAGAGCAACTAAAATGATCAAAGACCTGTAGAATAAAACATATGAAGAACGGTTCCAGGACTTGGGTTTGGCTAGTCTAAAGAAAAAA
This sequence comes from Daboia siamensis, assembly GCA_024449315.1. Lineage (NCBI taxonomy): Eukaryota > Metazoa > Chordata > Lepidosauria > Squamata > Viperidae > Daboia > Daboia siamensis. The sequence continues at coordinate 25,310 of JAKJMR010018301.1, forward strand.
AGAAACAGGGGCGACATGATAGCTTGCTTTTAGAAATCCTTGGCGCTCCATCGCTGGAAGTTTTTAAGAAGAGACTAGACAGTCACCTGTCTGAAATAGTATAGATTCTGCTGCCTGAGCAGGGGGCTGGACTAGAAGACCTCCAAGGTCCCTTCCAGCTCTATTATTCTATGCTATTCTATTCTGTTCTATTCTATTCTGTTCTGTTCTGTTCTGTTCTGTTTTGTTCTGTTCTGGTCTGGTCAGTTCTGTTCTATTCTATTCTATTCTATTCTATTCTAGGTTGTAAGTCACTTTTTTGAGTCTATTGTAATTTTGACCTGTCATTAAAAAAGAGTTGTAAGTTGAGGACTACTTGTACATATCTAATTTGAAAATCTCCGTTAAGTCATTAAAATAAGATAAGAGAACCTTTATTGTCATTTTTTTTACTGTGGACACACTGGCACACATTAAAAATGGAATTCTGTTACCTGTTCTCAAAAGTGTATACATACATAACACACATATAAACATGCTACATACAGCATATGTATATACCTACACCCTTACATATTTTGTTGTTGTTGTCAGCTGCGAAGTCGTGTCTGACCCATCGCGACCCTATGGACAACGTTCCTCCAGGCCTTCCTGTCCTCTACCATCTTCTGGAGTACATTTAAGCTCACGCCTACTGCTTCAGTGACTCCATCCAGCCACCTCATTCTCTGTCGTCCCCTTCTTCTATTGCCCTCAATCTTTCCCAGCATTAGGCTCTTCTCCAGTGAGTCCTTCCTTCTCATTAGATGGCCAAAGTATTTGAGTTTTAGCTTCAGGATCTGGCCTTCTAAAGAGCAATCAGAGTTGATCTCCTCTAAGACTGACCGGTTTGATCGCCTTGCAGTCCAAGGGACTCGCAGGAGTCTTCTCCAGCACCAGAGTTCAAAGGCCTCAATTCTTTGGCGCTCAGCCTTTCTTATGGTCCAACTTTCACTGCCATACATTGCAATTGGGAAGACCATAGCCTTGACTATACGGATTTTTGTTGACAGGGTGATGTCTCTGCTTTTTAGTGTGCTGTCTAGATTTGCCATGGCTTTCCTCCCCAGGAGCAAGCGTCCTTTAATTTCTTGGCTACAGTCCCCATCTGCAGTGATCTTGGAGCCCAGGAAAATAAAATCTGTCACTACCTCCATTTCTTCCCCATCTATTTGCCAAGAATTGAGAGGGCCAGATGCCATGATCTTGGTTTTCTTAATGTTTAGTTTCAACCCAAGTTTTGCACTCTCCTTCTTCACTCGCAACAAGAGGGTCTTTAGTTCCTCTTCACTTTCTGCCATTAGAGTGGTATCATCTGCATATCTTAGGTTGTTGATGTTTCTTCTGGCAATCTTAATTCCAACTTTTGATTCATCTAGCCCTGCCTTTCTTATGATGTGCTCTGCATATAAGTTAAATAGGCAGGGCGACAGTATACAGCCTTGCCGGACTCCTTTCCCAATTTTGAACCAATCAGTGATTCTGTGTCCAGTTCTCACTGTTGCTTCTTGACCCACATATAGGTTTCTCAAAAGACAAATAAGATGGTCTGGTACTCCCATCTCTTTAAGAACTTGCCACAGTTTGTTATGATCCACACAATCAAAGGCTTTAGCATAGTAAATGAAGCATAAGTAGACGTTTTTCTGGAACTCCCTAGCTTTCTCCATGATCCAGCGTATGTTGGCAATTTGATCTCTAGTTCCTCTGCCTCTTCGAAATCCTACCTGTACTTCTGATAGTTCTTGATACACATACTGCTGAAGTCTAGCTTGTAGGATTTTAAGCATGACTTTACTAGCATGAGAAATTAGTGCAATGGTGCGATAGTTTGAACATTCTTTGGCACTGCCTTTCTTTGGAATTGGAATGTAAACTGATCTTTTCCAATCCTGTGGCCACTGTTGAGTTTTCCAAATTTGCTGGCAAATTGAGTGTAGCACTTTTACTGCATTGTCTTTTAAGATTTTGAATAGCTCAGCTGGAATACTGTCACCTCCACTAGCTTTGTTGTTGCTCAGCTTTTCTAAGGCCCACTTCACTTCACATTCTAGGATGTCTGGCTCGAGGTCAGTGACCACCTCATTGTGATTATCAGGGACATTAAGCTCATTCTTGTATAGTTCTTCTTTGTAATTTTGCCACCTCTTCTTAATCTCTTCTGCTTCTGTTAGGTCCCTGCCATTTTGGTCCTTTATCATGCCCATTTTTACATTAAACGTTCCCTTCATCTCTCTAATTTTCTTGAAAAGATCTCTATTCTATTGTTTTCTTCTATTTCTTTACACTGTTCATTTAAGAAGGCATTCTTATCTCTTCTAGCTATTCTCTGGAATTCTGCATTCAATTGGGCGTATCTTTCTTTTTCTCCCTTGCCTTTCGCTTCCCTCCTTTCCTCAGCTATTTGCAAAGCTTCCTCAGACAGCCATTTTGCTTTCTTGCATTTCTTTTTCTTTGGGATGGTTTTGCTTGCTACCTGTTGTACAATGTTGCGAACCTCTGTCCATAGTTCTTCAGGCACTCTGTCTATCAGATCTAATTCCTTAAATCTATTTGTCACCTCTACTGTATATTCAACAGGGATATGATTTAATTCATACCTGAGTGGCCTAGTGCTTTACCCTACTTTCTTCAGTTTAAGCCTAAACTTTGCAAGGAGAAGCTCCTGGTCTGAGCCACAGTCAGCTCCTGGTCTTGTTTTTACTGACTCTATAGAGCTTCTCCATCTTTGGCTGCAGAGCATATAGTCAATCTGATTTCTGTGTTGACCGTCTGGTGATGTCCATGTGTAAAGCTGTCTCTTGGGTTGTTGGAAAAGAGTGTTTGCTATGACCATCTCTTGACAAAATTCTATCAGCCTGTGCCCTGCTTCATTTTGTACTCCAAGGCCAAACTTGCCTGTTATTCCAGTTATCTTTTGGCTTCCTACTTTAGCATTCCAATCCCCCATGATGATAAGGACATCATTTTTGGGTGTTAGTTCTATAAGGTGCTGTAGGGCTTCATAGAACTGGTCAATTTCATCCTCTTCAGCACCGGTGGTTGGGGCATAGACTTGGACTACTGTGATATTGAATGGTTTGCCTTGGATTCGAACTGAGATCATTCTGTCATTTTGGGGATTGTATCCCAGTATTGCTTTTCCTACTCTTTTATTGACTATGAAGGCTACTCCATTTCTTCTGAGGGATTCTTGTCCGCAGTAGTATACCTGATGGTCATCTGAATTAAATTCACCCATTCCTGTCCATTTTAGTTCACTGATACCTAAGGTGTCGATGTTCAGTCTTGTCATCTCTTGTTTGACCATGTCCAGCTTTCCTTGATTCATGGATCTTACATTCCAGGTTCCTATGGAGAAAAAATCTTTACAGCATCGGACTTTCCTTTCACCACCAGACACATCCACAGCTGACCGTCCTTTCGGCTTTGGCCTAGTCGCTTCATTCTTTCTGGTGTTACTAGTACTAGCCCTCTGCTCTTCCCCAGTAGCATATTGGACGCCTTCCGACCTGAGGGGCTCATCTTCCAGGGTCATATCTTTTTGCCTTTTGGTACTGTCCATAGGGTTTTCATGGCAAAGATACTGGAGTGGTTTGCCATTTCCTTCTCTGGTGGATCACATTTTGTCAGAACTCTCGGCTATGACCTGTCCGTCTTGGGTGGCCCTGCACGGCATAGCTCATAGCTTCATTGAATTACGCAAGCCCCTTTGCCACGACAAGGCAGTAATCCATGAAGGGGACCCTTACATATAAATACATATAAATATTAATAACTGTATCTTAATACATAGCAGAAAGAGGAAGCTTGAGAGTTCACAAGGTTTATACTGTATGGAACAAACCTGTGAAAAATCTGGATGTTCTACTTCAGCTTGTAGCAGGTGCACATACAGTCTCCACTCTTTTTGGTGGCCCTTCTTGCTTCTGGGGTTGTCGGTCCTCCTCATGCATGCCTGCTACATGCTCATCTGTCAGCCATGCTTTCCATGCCTCAGATCAGCTGCAGTGTGCCGTGGAGAGCAGGGCTGACTCGTGCAAAGCAGGCGCACAAACAGACTTCACTTTTTTCGGCAGTCCTTCTTGCCACTGGGGCTATCGCTTGCTTCCTCCTTCACCAACTTCTCATGCACGGGGAATCTACACTGCCCACCTCCCCCCCCGGTGCCTTCACTAAATCGATCAGCCAGCTAGAAATGAGGTTTAGAAAGCAAAGTGCACAGGCAGAGGCACAGGGGGAGATGGGCAGTGCAGATTCCTGCTAGGCACCAGATTGACTTTGGTGGCACCAATATTGGCTAGGCTGCTGCTGCAGCACTTGTGGCTCAGCTTCTTGCTGACTAGCAGAGGCACCCCAGCTCTAAGCCCTCTGGGTCAAGGAATGCACAGGCAAGCTGCTGCCAGGCTCCTCCTGGAGCAAACTGGCAGGAGTAGCCAACACCCCAGAAGACAAACTCAGGATCCAGAAAGATCTTGACAAACTTGAACAATGGGCCCAATCCAATAAAATAAGTTTCAGTGTGAAGAAAAGCAAAGTCTTACATTTAGGCAGGAAAAACCAAAGGCACAAATACAGATCGGGCGAGTCCTGGCTTAAAAACAGTAACTGTGAGAGGAACCTTGGAGTCCTAGTGGACGATCAATTGACTATGAGCCAGCCGTGTGCAACAGCAACCAAAAAAGCTAATACAATCCTGGGTTGTATAAACAGAGGCATAGAATCAAGATCACACGAGGTATTAGTACCACTTTATAAAACCCTAGTAAGGCCACAGCTGGAATACTACAGCCAAATTTGGTTACCATATCAAAAAAAAAGATGTAGAGAGTTTGGAAAAAAAATTCAGAGAAAAGCTACTAAAATGATCAAAAGCCTGGAGACTAAAATATATGAAAAACTTGGGTTTGGCTAGTCTAAAGAATAGAAGAAATAGGGGAGACATGATAACAGTGTTCCAGTGTCTGAGGGTCTGCCACAAGGTAGAGGGAGTCAGGTTGTTCATCAAAGCATCAGAGGGAAGAACGACAAACAATGGTTGGAAACTGATCAAAGACAGAAGCAACCTGGAATTAAGGAGAAACTTCCTGACAGTGAGGACAATCAATCAGTGGAACAGCTTACCCCCAGAAATCATGGGCACTCCATCAGTGGAGATTTTTAAGAAGAGACTAGACATTCACTGACTGAGATGGTATAGGTTCTCCTGCTTTTTTTTTTTTTTTTAAATTCCATTTATATCCCGCCCTTCTCCGAAGACTTAGGGCGGCTTACAAGCTTAGCAGTAGCCTTCATTCTATCTATATGCCTGCTTACCAGGGCTTTCACACACACCCCAAGCGGCATTATTACAAAGTCAGCTTAATTGCCCCCAACAATCTGGGTCCTCATTTTACCTACCTCGGAAGGATGGAAGGCTGAGTCAACCTTGAGCCTGGTGGGACGCGAACCTGCACTAATTGCAGGCAGCTGGTGTTACTTAAGGAGGCATTAGCCCACTGCTCCACCAAGGCTCATGCTTGAGCAAGAGGCTAGACTAGAAGACCTCCAACATACCTTCCAGCTCTATTTCTATTATTTCTATTTCTATTTCTATTTATTTCTATTCTATTGCTGGGTTTCCATAGGTCCCGGATTCAGGCTGCCACAGGGCTGTGGCATGGGTAGAGGCACCTCCTGTAAACTTTGGACTTTACTATGAAAATTTGCCTTAAATACAATAAATTAAATTTATGTTAAGAACTGAATATATATATTTTTAAATAAAAGATTAACAAGATATGAGTTCTGGCAACTTTTTTTTTTTTTTTACAAAAAAAGCACTGGTGAACCATATTCCACTGAGTGATCTGAATCCTAGGCAAATGGTCTGACAATTCCTCAGAAAACTTACCAAGAATTCTGTTAAAAAAAGGTGTGTGTTTGTGTGGATGTGGGTGTTACACTGCAAAACTCTGCAGTAACCAGACAATATTCTGTCATGACAAGGGCCAAAGGCCCCTTGTAAAGGTCAGTGATCACACCAAGACAAAACCAGGTTTAGCATATGATTTCTTCTGTGTGTCAAGGACTCAGTGTAGTTCTTGACTTACAACAGTTCATTTAGTGACCACTCAAAGTTACAATGACACTGAAGAGTGACATGTCCATTTTCACACTTATGACCATTGCAACTTCCCAGAGTCACATGATCAAAATTCAGATACTTGGCAACTGATTCATTTTTATGACAGCTGCAGAGTCCTGGGGTCATGTGATCATCTTTTGTGACCTTCTGACAATCAAAGTCAATGGGGAAGCCAGATTCACTTAACAACCATGATACTAATTTAACAACTGCAGGGATTCACTTAACAACTATGGCAAGAAAGATCGCAAAATGGGGCAAAACTCACTTAACTGTCTCACTTGTTGAGCCCAGAAATTTTGGACTCAATTGTTGTCATAAGTTGAGGACTATCTGTAACATGGGACAGTTCCTTTTTGTCAGGGTAATCATGACCATCTTTGCTACTCCATATCTCTCATTGAAGGAAGGCAGTTTAAAATTTCCCAACATTTTACTAGCTATGATCTTTTTCTCTTCAGCTGCTAATTTATTTCTGAATGCAATTCAAAATATTATTTCCATCATAAAATCCCTGAATTCCTTGATATTTTACTATTTGAAAGCTTGTATCTTTTGATGTATATTGTCCCTTATGCTCAACAAGCCATTGCCACGACCATATGTTGTTGACAATATGTTAAGAGTTTTTCTCCCTGTCTGAAGAGCTTATGTCACCCTTCTTTTTATCTGTGTTTCACTCTCAGATGAATGTGTTTCTTGTGCTATGATTTAATTTCATTTATTGATTGTATGTTATATAGGAGTTTGCTTATGGTGGGAGTTTTACTTGATATAAATGTATATTGTTGATTGCCTATATTTTATAAATGATTTTTCATGCTTTCTTTGGCAGAATAAGAATGGTCCGAAATACGATAGTCAAAAGCCCATTAATTGAAGCAAGTAGAATGTTCTTAGAGTAATAACAACTAATGATTTTCATAGTATCTCCATCACCAAAGTCAAGCAAAAGGTATCTGGACCAAGTCCTACATTCTTATTAACTCTGGCTACATCACTGACAGATTATCTGAATAATTTTCCTTACAGTCCATTGGATCCTGTATAAGACAAAGTTCAATTTCAAAAAGCATTATTTATATGCCTTCTTATTCTTTAAAATTATTAAGTGCCACCTGTATCTCTGAACTAAAATAAGATCAAATACTAATTCAGCCTATATTCCACAGGATTCTGGTAGCAAAGAAATAGTGATCCTTATGCAAAGGCTGTTCTTTTGACTTTTATATTATTTGTCTAAGTAATATAACATCTTAGCATATTTTTCACATGAAGTTGTTATTGACTGTTTAGTGCTAAATGGTTGCTTATTTATCCTGTAACTAAACATTTGTGAAAATTTTATTTTGTAATTGGAACTCATATACATAGTATTTAGGGACGCGGTGGCTCAGTGGGTTAGGACGCTGAGCTTGTAGATCAGAAGGTCGGCAGTCTGGCGGTTTGAATCCCGAGTGCCGCGTAACAGAGTGAGCGCCTGTTACTCGTCCCAGCTTCTGCCAACCTAGCAGTTCGAAAGCACGTAAAAATGCAAGTAGAAAAATAGGGACCGCTACGGAGGGAAGGTAACAGCGTTCCGTGCGCCTTTGGCATCTAGTCATGCCAGCCACATGACCACGGAGACGTCCTCGACAAGTGCTGGCTCTTCGGCTTTGAAACGGAGATGAGCACCGATCCCTAGAGTCGGAAACGACTAGCACGCATGTGCGGGGGAACCTTTACCTTTATACATAGTATGTGTGTTTATGTATATATGTATATATAAAGTCTTACGCATATACAAATCAAATATGGTGACTTGATTGTGAAATTCTACATCTATCTACTTGCCTGTCTGTCTATTCATCAAATTAAGCTACAGTATTATAAAAAATTAATTGTTCATGAAGAATACTTACAATAAAAATACCAGGAGGTATTTTTTTAAAAAAATGTCGTGTAGTCATTTCAAGGACAGAAATTTCTTTTTAAACTGAAGCATTGAGAAAGTTCCCAAGGAAAGCAATGGCATCACCTCTTCTATCTTTTTCACAGATTTGAAGATAAGTGATGTACATTTTCTTTTGTTCAGTTTCCTGGATGATTTCAGCATAATTATTATTCCAAATTCTGATTTTTTTTCTCTGTAGGAAAACAAAATATAAGTTATTCATATGAAACATATTCCCATCTCCCTGCAACTCACCAATAAAAAGTACAAAATGATTGAATGCACATTTGTGGTTCCTTTGGGACAAACAGTCAACAAAGATTAAAAATAATGTCAGCTCTGTGTTACAGAATGTTAACCAGACAGAGAGCTTAAATAGCTCTTTCTAGATCTTTGCCTATTCTTTCACATTTGCTTATCACAAAAAATGAGTCCTACAGTCTAGATCAAGGAGTGTCAAACTGCTGGCCCACAGACCGGTTGCATCATGCGGAGGCCGCACCCACCCCAGCTCCAGTAATGCAAAGTCATGATACGTCTTGACCCATTACGTGATGCGGTGAGTTTGACACCCATGATCTAGATCATATAACTCAAACACTGTATGTCAATTTATAATATTTGCCTATTTATCAATCATAATATCTAGAATAGCTTTCATACTTTTATGCAAAACTGGATATTTTGCATACATTTGAGTAAGTCATTCTAATTTCAGCTTAATGTATGTTATGTTCTGACCTAAAATAAATTAATAAACTACTTCACTAATATAGGACACTGTTGGGTAATTGCTGTAGGTTTACTTATTTATTTAGATCAATTTATAACATGTTTTTCTCAAGAAGCTATGCAGAAATGCAGGGACAGTGAAAACCACAAATACTTTCTAAAGTGTTTGCCAAATGATTTTTAAAAAGTTATATTGCCATGAGTAATCACAAGTAATTTACTGTTGTAGAGATATCTAAATAACCTTAGTCTAGGTTAATCAACAAGGAAGTTATCTCTTTTAAGTTTTTTTTTCATTTATATGACATTGAAAAGAAATTCAGAATGCAGGTGTTCATAAAATTGAAAAAATAACAAGCTCTGTGAAATCTTCAGTTGTGCTTCCAAGAGGTCCTATGGTTTTAGAATTGACATAAGGTGACAAACAAGTTAGAACCAAGCCTTGTCACTGGCACATGACCAGAATTTTTAGTTTGTTTTATGCATATAATCTAGATCTCAGGTAAATATTGCAAGTGTAGATGCAGCTAACTCTGTTTTGTGATAGTTCGCTGAATCTGTACAAATAAATCTGATCTGCATGTAAAGGATCTGACAGAAGGAACTTATCATTTTCAGGAGACATTGATATATTCACTAATTCACTTGTACACATTCCAAACAGTGTTCAAGAATGTACCCTTGGCCTACAATACAATGTGAGAAATCTTTATTAGGTATTACTCATGCAATTTATGAAACAAGGTTCACTGGAACCCACAAAACCTCTTTATGACTATCAATATGAAAGCCCAGTGAGACAGGCAAGGTGCCTTTTAGGCAAATCTATAAACCACAGGTGTCAAACTCACCATGTCACATGACGTATTGCGACGTATCGTGACTCTTTTTGCATTGCCGGCAATGGGGTGGGTGTGGCTTCAGTATGATGAAACCGGCCCATGGACTGGCAGTTTGATACCATTAACGTTATTTTACTCAAAAAATCAGTAATAAGCTATTTTGTAAGACTGAGAACAAAGTCCAAGAATTTGCCAGTCAGCAGGTTGCCAATTAGGAAATATATTGATATATTATGCTACTCTATGTGTTTGATTCGGGCTGTTTCTATGAAATGTATTTATTATGGTTTGAAAATCCTAACTAAATGTCTTAGCAAATCTATCATGGACTAAGTTACTTTGTGTAAAAGACAATTATTATAGAAAGCATTCTCAACAGTGATGACAATTATGAGTCTATACTGCATACTTATATGATAGTTTATTAATTAAACTTGTGTACAAAATCTAAATATGAAAATCAACCAAGCAGAGTATTTACAATTTTACAAAATGTTTTACAAGAAACATTGCCTCTAAGTAAAATGACACACAATTAATTCTTTTGCATTACATACATAAATACTTACTTTTAAATTACCGTTATAAAAATGTAATTTCTACAGTCAATTGAGTTAGCAAATAGGTGGCCCTGTTTTCTTTATGCTACAATATAATTACATAAAAGGGAGGAGTATTTTTACATATAGATCATCTATTAATTATTTTTTTCAATTGTACCTTACCATTATATTCAATAGAGGTAAACAGTCATACAATTCATGCCTCTAATTGAATTATGATTTTTGGCATGCAAAACCTAGATCCAATAACATCTGGAGGCATTAATTTCCTTTTTTAAAAAAATAAAAACATACAATCATTAAAAGCATATTTCTGGAGTACGATGTACAACTGTATATGACATTTATAGTTATATGCCCACAGGTATTAATCAAAATAAATATGTTATTATCACAATTGCTTTCATATGTTCTTTTTAAAAAATAAGAAGAAATAAAATGAAGTTGCTAACTTCCATGCTTACATTTTTTTGAAGATTAATTTGTAATTAAATCCCATTCCTGCATAAAAGAGCACTAATATAGTTTGATAAATCTTAGTGATTTCAATACAATTGTTTTTAAAATCTGATTAACAGAAACTAATTAATAGATTCTTCCAATATATTTCCCACATACATATATAACAACTGTTTTCAACTGAATAAAGAAACTAGATTGCATTTGGCAATTTCTGCTTTTTAAGCAATCAAGTCATTGAAACACTGAACTAATTTATAAAATCCACTTATGTATCATTGGGTTCCGGGTGGGCATGGACCATTGGGTGGGCATGGCTGCGTAACGGCAGACTGGATGGGACTAAAAAGCTCAATCAATCAATTCCAACTTTGCAAGATCTTTTGTTTTCCATGAGAAGTTGAAATTGATTGATTGAACCTTTTTTTTTTGCACACGGCAGTGGAGGTCTAGAGTGAAAAGTTTTTATAAAACCCAGCTGAAGGCCTAGGACTGGGACGATGGCGCATGTGCCCACAGAGAGGGCTCTGCATACCACCTGTGGCACATGTGCCATAGGTTCGCCACCATGGGCTTAATTCAACTGATGTCATCAATATTTTATTATTTAATAAAATAACTCTGACATTATGACTTGGTCAACACATGACCTACAATCTTCTCCCTGCATGAGGATTCAGTAATCAGATAAACATCCTTCTATTTGCGCAAAGATATTCCTGTAGTGAAATGATACATATCCCACTCCTTTTGAGTGGGATATACAATGTTTATGTATTGTTGGATGCAGAGAAATAACTTTACTGGTGGACAAATACTGAAAAGGGTAACTATAAAATGTCTAGTTTCTCTTCCTTTCTGACATAACTTTGCACTACCAATTGCTTCTTCTATAGAATTTACATGTTGCCAGCTGGAATTCCTTTCTGCTATCTTGTGATAGTGTACAAAAACCTCTTCTGCTATTCTTCCCTCACTTGCATTCATTTCTACCACCACCACCACCACCACAATCCTATAGTAGGCCATTATTTGCATAAATAAAGTGTGATGTGAGCTACCAAGAGGTGGCAACAGATGAGGGTAGAAGGGAGACTCCCAGGAATTAGCATGAGGCAATTCCTGTAATGAGAATGGGAAGTGGTAATGAGAAAAAAGAATAAGTCCAGAAGAAATACTGGAAAACTGTTTTGGCTTCCTATGCTTCAAAATATCATGGAAAAACTTGCAGCTCCCAAGTGTAAAAAGTCTTAGATTTCACATAACAAATTACTTCTAAAATAAAAGTCTAGTTCAAAGAACTTAACCTCAATCCTAGTTTATATTCATCCATTTTGTGATGTATTTGATGATACTAGTAGCATCTAGCTATGAGACAGACGTTATTTACATTTCAATTAGTGTTGTAGTGTTAATTTAAGTACTCCATCTGGTTTCAGTTCCCAGTCTGAAAAAAACAACAGTTTGATCATTTTGCTTCATAACTTGGGAAAAACAATCTTCACTTAAACTCTCATGTCTACTTCATGGGTACAAGATAATGTTTCTCCCTCAAATGCACAGCAATCTTTCTCCATTTAATGGGATTTCTGAAAGCAAATTAGGTAGAATATTGAAATTCTACTCAGTTACTAAATAGATATTATTAGATCATGTGACTATATATCATGAAATGGACAGGGTTTATTATGTTTTTCCTGTATCAGCCACAGATAGCTTAGGTTTAAATGGATGGTTTGTGTTAAAGCAGGGTGTTGAGTAGCATATGCTACAGTAACAGCTAATTGCTATAATTATATATATGAAAATATTTACATTTTCATAGATATTTTCTGATAATATGAATACAGCTGATCCTCACATTATATACTGTACTGTATCCCAAAATTAGTACAAACATGCTTTCTTCAATCCATTCCATACAGATTTCTACACAATTCATACTTGGTAAACATTAATTAAAACAAAATGTCATTCCACAATTCAATAAAGATGGATTTTTCTGGTCTTTCAAGAACTTCTTTGCATTGTTTTCCAGCTTGTTAATAATTTGTGGCAACTTAATATTTTTCAGAGGATGGTTTGTAGTGACATGGATGGTGCTGCTTCTGATGAGGTCCTAAAAAGAAAAAAAAAAATACTATAACCCTAGTTCATAATTACTAGTTGTTGGCAATCCTTAAATCCCTGCAGATTTGTCCTACAACGGTACAACATTGTTATTTTTCTGGCCAAAACAATATTATTCTGTAGTCCTGTGGCTTCTATGAACTTCAAAAGCAAATCAACTAAATCTTTTATTTGACTCCAGCCCTCCCAAAAACTCCTAACTGCGAGCTACTTGGTGTTCCTTGCCTACTCCCTATAAATCTGAGTCAAAATTTTCACAGTGACTAAAGAAACCTGGATAATAATACAATTAGAGCAGTGGTTTCTGATTGATCAGGGATCAATTATATTTGTCTTCAATTCCCTTATTTCTTCCTTTCCTGCTTTTGCCTGCCATTCTGTTGGGGGAGGGGTGCTTACATGGAAGAAATAGTTGCTTTGTTCTGTGTGCCCTCCCTCGGGGTGTGAGGAATGTGACCTAAAAACATCTGTCTTATCTCCAGACAACAGAGTCTGGGACCATTGGGAAACGAAGCTGAGAGAGTCCTTGAAAGAGGCGCTAAATCCCCAGGTTCTCATAACAGCCTGGCACCTGTGGATTGGCTGAATTTCAACCAGATGGTTGGATATTGGGGGGAGTAATTTTGAATTGCCATTTTGACATATTCTTTCGCGACCTAAATCTGCAGACCTCGCTTTGCTCTCTTGCCATCACTAACTCTCAATAAAAAGTTCCTTTTGAAATGATGCCTGTTTCAAGAGTTCTACTTTCTTGGGAAGTCTAGTTGAGGCAAGTCCTTATATAAAGCAAGGTCTGCAATAGTACCCAACCCAGAGAGGCATCTGCCCTACTGAGGGGGGTCGTACAAAATATGTCTCTGCATGGCAGCAACATGGGAGAAGCTGGAATCGAGGACTGCAGTGAGCTGTTCATCCATATCTTTCCTGGAGAAGGCACCTCCACTTGAGTGGAGAAAGCTGCTGCCCTAGAAGATTTCTTGAGGCCAAGATGGTTGCTTGGCATCAGGAAAAAAGAGGACTGGGAGGAAAGAGCCCAAAGAGTTACTTTCACATAGCAGAAGACCCAAAAGAAAAAGATGGAGTTGCCAGATAAGCAATCAGATTTGATAGAGGGAATCCTGAAGCGAGCCATGACTTACATGGTGGAAGCTTGTGAGGACTTAAAAGCCAAATCCCTGGGCTGCCCAGAAAAAGGACTGGGCAAGGAGGTTGAGTGCAGAAGAGGGGAGACTGAGGCCATGACTGGGGCCATGGGTTCGACTGAGATGGTGGTGGCAACTCCAGTGGTGCAACAGCGAGCAGCCCCCCGAAAGCTTGGACCCCACAAAAGCCCAGAGAGAGGACTTCCCCAGATGAGCTGAAGATAGTTCCATTGGGAGTCAATTTTGACAGGGATCCCCAGCAGTTGGGGTTCTTCCTGTCCCATGTCCTGACATACATTCAAGTGTATGGGAGGTCTCTGCCCAATGAGGCAGCCAAGATCAGGGTCATCACCCTAGCCCTGGAAGGAACTGCAGCCAAATGGATGGTAACCCTGTATAACTGTGACACTCCTGAACTCAGAAACTTCAACTGGTTCATGACCACACTGAGGTGTGATCTTGAAGATCAGTGTTCTGATTCAGTGTCAGCCTGTGCTCCCAGCTGAGTCTTATGAATCTGAGGAGGAGGAGGAGGGGTTTGGAGAGCCTTTGGTGTCAGAGGGAGGCTCTGATGCACTGCAGGACTCTCAGCCTGGCCCCTCCAGTCATGTTCCTCATGAGGCTCAGCTGTGTGAGTACGAGGTGTCGGACTCAGAAGAGTCACAGCTGAATCTGTTCAGAGACACTAGAAGCAGAATGCAATCCAGCAGAGCAGAGCAGAGCAGAGAAAATCAATGAGGCAACTCAGTGAGAGGAGGAGAAGGCAGTGAGAAGCCATGCTTTGGGACTGATAATAAAAGAGAAAGGTGTGGGCAGTGCTGGTTCCTGAAGGTAACCATTTGGAGACATTCTAAGAAAATTCTGGTCTGTTCTTGCTACTTCTGTTTAACTCTTGTTTGTTAACTCTTGTTTGATATTTTGATTCATTTTTTGAAAGAAATATTCTGTTGCTTTTTTGTTTGAACTGTAAATAAATTTGGGTTGGGTTTTTCCAGACTATTGACTGTAAAAAGGAAAAAGGGGTTGTCCCTGACACACAAACAGGGCTGGTTGCAGGCTGGAACAGAACAACCGCCTGGCAGACCGAAAGGCTTGGGACTGTACAAAAGCAGTAAAACAGGGACATCGACCAGTGGCTGAATATACAGAGAAGTTCCCTGATCTGGCCTGCCACCTCAACTGGCCCGAAGACATCCTAACAAGCTGCTTCCAAGATGGGTTAAACAACAACCTGTACGACACATTGTCACCCGTGGAGCACCTGCCCTACTGTACGAATGGTGTGTCCTGGCTGAAGAAGTGGAAATTGACCAGACCTGCAGTTTGCATCATCTCACCAAGCCAGGGAAATGCACCCAGCCTGAGAGAAGGGAAGAGGCCAGCAAAACTCTCACTAACCAGCCTGCGCCCCACTGCCTGTTTCAAGTGTGGCAAGGAAGGGTATTGGGCTGTGGAATACTGCAACAAGATTCCAGCTAGGAATCCATATTACCCCTCTGGGGGGAAGTCAAGCAAGCCGACTCAACGCCTGAAAGACACAGCCCTGAAGTCCAACGAAGTTGTGGAGTTCTCCCGAACCCCAAAGACAGGGTGTAAAGCTCCGACCCCATCAGACAATGAATTGGGGATGTTGGAGAGCAAGTATGATGACAACTCATTGGTAAATGGGGCGATCTACCCCATAACTATGCCCATAGAACTGTCAATCCCAGGCACAGGGAGAAGGATGGCACTAACCGTACTGCTGGACTCAGGATGCACCCAGTGCCTAATAAGCCCCAGCCTAATCAGGAAAATGGGGGTTCCCCTTAGGAAACTCAAAGACCCCATCATGTTCTGCCAACTCAATGGATCAGTAGCAGGGGGCATCTCAGCATGTTTTGTCACTGAACCCATGTCAACTTTGAAAGAGGCTACATGAGTAAAATATTATAGATGTGGAGGCAGATAGATTGATAAAAAAGTTTTATGATGAATACCCTCACAAGCTTTGAGGAAATACCTAACCTGATTTTTGCTTCCCCTGCAGGAAACTCTTTCTGAAGAGGAGCCAATTGTCAACTTTGAAAATGAGCACGGCTGCAGCATTTTCCCTATACATTTTCGGTTGACACATTGGATGGAGGGAGGGGGATTTAACCAGAAGCTTCACTAGACTAAGCAGATTTTCTACCATGGGAACCAAGGTCATCAGGACTGCAAGCTGGGAGTTTCATGAAAAGCCTGCCAAAAAGATGTATTAGGGAACGTAGTAGTTGCATAGCTTTAGGGGTGGGATTTCTTAAATTTGTATTGGAGATTGTTATGTGTCTATTCAGACTTGGTTTCACTTTTGACGTGCTGATACTTTGTATCAATAAACATGTTGAGGAATTTCCAAGCCTCAGAGTTCTGCTTTATTTGTCTCTGTCTGTCAGAACCATGACCCCCTGGGGCTAACCATGGGAAGCCACTCAGAGACTTTGGCATTTATTGTGGCTCCCAGCATGGAATGGCCCCTTATTCTTGGGCTAGCCTGGTTAAAGAAATGGAATCCCCTAATTGACTGGAAAGAGGGATGACTAAGGTTCCCAAGGAGGAGAGCTCCCACCTCCCGGAATTGCCCATAATTAGAGTGGAAGATCCAAAGCAAGAGTTAGCCTCCACACTAAGCAAACAGGAGCTTTAGAGCATTCCAAAAGAGTACCGCGATCTAGCTGAGGTTTTCAGTGAAAAGAGGTCAGATGAGTTTCCCTCTCACTGACTACAGATTGTACAATTGAGATCATCCCAGGGGCTAAATTGCCCAAACCAAAGCTATATTTCATGACTCCTAGGGAGCTGGATACCCAAGTTTATTGACAAGGACCTAGCCCGGGGGTTCATATAGCCCACCAGAACCTGGGTAGCAGCCCCTGTGATATTCAGAGAGAAGAAGGATGGGTCTCTTCACTTCTGTGTAGACTGTAGACGTTTGAATGCAATATCCATGGAAAATGTGCACCCCCTGCCTCTGACGGGCATGCTAGCTTACCTGGCAAAAGTGAAAGTTTTCTAAGCTAGACCTGGGGGAAGCATAATATTGCATCATGATTAGGGAAGGAGACAAGTGGAAGACTGCTTTCACTTGCCCCCTGGGTTGCTTCCAATTCATGGTGCTCCTTTTTGGACTACAGTGAGCCCCTGCTGTGTTCATGCAACTAATTAATGAGTTCTTCCATGAGCACCTGTACAAGGGGGTTTTAGTGTATTTGGACAATATCCTGATCTACACTGAGATGAAAGCCGAACATGTGAAACTAGTTAGGGAGGTCATAAAGAAGCTCTGTGCTGCTAAACTGTATGCTAAGCTCTCGAAGTGTGAATTCCACAAAGACAGAATTATCTGGGCTACCACATTTCCCACAAGGGGGTGGAGATGGACTCTGAGAAAGTGTGGGCTGTCATGGAATGGAGTCCTCCCTACACCTGGAAACAGCTACAGTTTTTTGGGATTTGCCAACTTTTATAGGCAATTCATGCCTTTGTTTGCCCAAATTGTGCTCCCTATCATGAACTTACTGAAAACTAAAGGAGGGGGTAAACAAAAGCCTAGCCAGCCATTAAAATGGACTGCTGAATGTCAAGTTGCATTCAAGAAACTTAAAAGACTTTTTCCGTGAAATCAGTGCTAAAACACCTGGATCTGGAAAAGCCGTTTGTGATTCAGGCAGACACTAGCTATATGACAATTGGTGTGGTGTTACTTCAGAAGAACCAGCTGGGTCAGTTACAACCCTCTGCCTACATGTCTAAAAAATTATCCAAGACTGAACAATGATGGGCAGCTTGGGAGAAGCATACCCTGTGAGGTGTGCACTCTTGACCAGGAGGCATTTCTTAGAAGGAGTAAAAAAAGGAGCTGTATGCAACGAAATTTCATTTTGAACTATGCCGATTGGTGTACATTCAAAGTGACAATAAAGTTATCATCATCATCATCAAAATCCCTTTCCAGGTCTGGACTGATCATTAGAATCTTGAAGCTTTGAAAACCCCAAGGAACCTTTCTCCAAAACAGGCTCATTGGGCCCAGCACTTCCATCATTTTAACCTCTCCATCCACTATCTGCCAGGAGGAATAAACTTCCTGGCAGATGCTTTGTCAAGGAAGATCCAATATAACAGTGTGAAAACAGAGATAGTTAAACCTCTAGTTTCCCCACAACAACTGGCAGCCCCAGCCACCACGAGGGCACAATCTAAGAAAAACCCACCATTGGACAATGTGGTGGTTGGGGAGTTCAAGAAAGCACTGGAAAAGGATGAGTAATTCCGCAGCCATAAAATCTCTGTTCAACACAAGATGGTTTGGCTTGGGTTGGAGGGAAGTTGTATGTGCCTACAAACCAGAGACTGAGAATCATGCAGGCCTGTCACGACACTAAAATTGCAGGACACTTTGGGTTTGCAAAGACTCTGCACCAGCTTAAGAGACAATTTTGGTGGTCATCTTTAAAGGACATTGAAAACTATGTGGCCAGCTCCCCTACCTGTGCTGCTGCTAAACGGAGGCAGGGAAAAACATCTGACCTCCTGCAGCCGGTGGCTAGCCCTTCAGTATCCTGGAGAGAGATCTCTATGGATTTCATTGTGGAGCAACCCGAAAGTGTGGGAAATATTGTCATTTGGGTTGTCACTGACTTGTTTCCAAACAAGCCAATTTTATCCAATGTCAGAAGATCCCAACTGCAAAAACTTTGGCTAAGTTATTTGTGCAGCATGTCTTTCATCTCCATGGTGCCCCAAGACGCATAATATTGGATAAGGGTGTTCAATTCACCTCTAAGTTCTGGAAAGCTTTTATGGACCTGTTAGGTTCTCATCAGGGATTGTCATCTAGTCATCATCCTCAAATGAATCGGGGGACAGAACAAATGAACTCAGTTCTAGAACAATACCTCAATTGTTTTATTAATTATCAACAGGACAATTGGACTGATTTGTTCCATTTGTTGAAGTGGCTTATAACAATGCAGTGCATTCCAGCACGAGGTTCACTCCTTTTCAAGTGGCTAATGGCCAGAGTTTCATTGCTATGCCTGAATTGCCTACAATGAGCTTGCTATTCCTTCTCTTAAGAACTAGGTTCATCAATTGCAGAATATATGGCCTATGGTTAGAAAAGCTTTAGATGAAGCCAGAGAGGCTTATAAGGCACAAACTGACAAAAAAAGAATAGAGTCTAAACCTTTTCATGTGGGGGACAGAGTTTACCTTTCCACTAGATGGTCACTAGAACCATTGAAGAAATTGGGACCGAAATACATCAGCCCTTCTCCCATTAAACACCTTATTCATCCTGTCACAGTGGAGCTGGAAGTCCCTAAGAGTCTGAGACAAATCCACCCAGTTTTCCACTGCAGTTTGTTGAAACCTAAAATCACCTCTAAACTACAGCACTTTGTAATTAAAGACATTTTAGATTCACACAAAGATCATGGCTCCATGCAGTACTTATTGGCCTGGAAGGGCTTGCCTACTTCACAAAATGAATGGGCTTATAAAAAACATGTTAATGCTCCTAGGTTGCTCAAATGCTTTCATAAACCTTATGCAGATAAACCTGATTAATGTTGGTGTTTTCTCCTTTCTCCTCCTATTTTATTTTGCAGGTGGATTTGTCTTTCTATTTGTGGGGGCATATGTCAGGGCCTCTCAATTATATTTGCCTTCAATTCCCTTATTTCTTCCTTTTCTGCTTTTCCCTATGTATTCATTTTCGGGGCCTGCCACTCTGTTGGGGGAGGGGTGCTTGCACGGGGAAAATAACTGCTTTGCTTTGTTCTGTGTAAAGTTCCCTCCCTTGGGGTGTGAGAAATGCAACCTGAAAACATCTGTCTTATCTCCAGACAACGGAGCCTGAGACTGTTGGGAAACGAAACTTAGAGAGTCCTTGAAAGAAGTGCTAAATCCCCTGGTTCTCATAACAGCCTGGCACCTGTGGATTGGCTGAATTTTAACTGGATGGTTGGACATTGGGAGGGAGTTTTGAATTGCCATTTTGACATTCTTTCATGAGCTAAATCTGCAGACCTTGCTTTGCTCTCTTGCCATCAGCAACTCTCAATAAAAAGTTCCTTTTGAACTGATGCTTGTTTCAAGAGTTCTACTTTCTTGGGAAGTCTAGTTGAGGCAGATCCTTACAGATCCATTTCACATACTGTCAATTCTTTAAAAGTCACTCTTGGTATTTATTTATATTATTTTAAATTCATACATACAATTTATGGGCTGCCTGATTCCCAACCACTCTGGATAGCTTATAATTAAAATTACAAAAAGGAATAAAGATCAAAACAGATCATGAGTATCCCTAAGACAACATATGACAAGAAAACAGCTCATTCATTAAAGTCTCAACCTTCACAAATGAAGGGCTGTAGACTCTATGTCTTCATACCATATAAAACTATAGAAACTAGTCATAAAGAAAGGATGAGAATCATTGCAAAATGGTGCCTCCACATAAAAATCTTGTGATGCATCTGCAACCCAAGGCTCTCCAAACCCCTCCTCCTCCTCCTCAGAATTGTCCGATTCAGTTGCCGAAACCACAGGCTGACGCTGAATCACAACAATAGAATAATATTTGGCATTTTGAAGTAATCATTTCACTTAGAAAATTAGACATTTCTCACTAGCATCATGAATAGAATTCAAATGCTTAATAAATCACATGAATAGTTATAATAATTATGAATTAATTTCATACTTGCCCATAAATTTTTTGGATTCCTATATATGCCAGTGTATCAAAGAAAAAGGCTACGGTTTTCAGTGGAGCAGTCGGAAGATTCGGAATGCCGAACCCTTCAGCTGAAATTTCTTTTCATTGGGGACCCTAAAGGGCCAGAACCCACCCTGAAGGGGTGAAATGGAAGGAAGGAAATCCCAGGGACTTAGGAGAGACAGCGGTCTCCCCGAACGGTCCAGGAGAAACCTCCCAGAAACCAACAGAAGAAAAGGCTGGCTAACTCCATGTCCAGTCACAGCTGAAAACAACGGAAGCCATAAGCTTTTAAACTAAGCAGATTTTAAACAGCATGCTTGAATCTGGGTAAGAATATTGGTTTTCTCTATCCTACCTATTTTCCTGAAGAAGAAAGTCCCAAAATAAGAGATCTCCGGGGAAAAAAGGAGGGGGATTCTACTCCCTCCTTTTGGTTACCAGAAGCGGTGAAACTTACCCTTTAGAAAGAGATAAAAATGACTAGAAAATGAGCAAACGCTGACACCTACTGGTGGGTGAGGATTTTTTTTCTCTGACCCTCAAAGTTCTTAAAAAATGCAGCTGTGTAAACAAAGTGAGTAACAAATCTGAAGCAATGAATACTTTGCAAAAGGAAACACATGATAAGTGGTAACAATTTCAAAGGACAATGATTTTAAACCACAAAGAAATACAGAACAACCTTGAGAGTATGAATCAACTTATCTCTAACTTAATTTCACTCCAAGAAATTTCCCAGGAAAATGCAGTAGAGATGACTGAACATAATTCTGAGGATACTTAAAGATGGAACCATATAAAATAAAAAATCATGATTTAATTCAAATGGGAAATATTTCAATACGTCCAAGCAACTTTAAAGATAAGGAAAAGAATGAGAAAAAATACTTTACAGGGAAACAAATGATGCAGCAAAACATACTGATTAAGAAAGGTAATGGCCAGAGAAAAAAGATTAAAATGGAAATCAAGAAAATAGATGATGGGACTTATCAGAGAGGATACTTAAAAAAGAAACATTTGTTTGAATATGGACAAAAATAGAAAAACTTTGGAATATATTACTCTTAGAGAGATGATTTTTTTGTTAACTAATACAGTAAGAAACATTTGTTTGAATATGGCTAAAGAAATGGAAAAACTTTGGAATATATTACTCTTAAGAGGGATGATTTTTTTTAATAATTAATACATTTTTTTTCTTTTTCCTTTCTGAAAAAAAAGTTGAAATGATTTAAACAAAGCAAATGTTTTAGTTATTTAAATGTGATGATAAGAAAAGCATTAAAAATGTGTTTTGAATGAGAGTTAAAGGATTAGATGATTAGATCTACTGAATGGAATGCTTAAAGTTTAAATAGATTAAATACATTCTCAGCTATGGTCAACAAGAATAAGAAATTGAGGGAATAAATATATATTAAATGAGAAGGGATACATATCTTCAGTCATATGTTATTTTTTGTATCTCAGTGCTTTTGTCTTTTTTTCTTTCTTCTTTTTTTCCTCTTTTTTGTCTCTCTCCTCTTTTCTTTTCTCTTTCTACTTTTTTACTTATTAAGAAATATAAAAGTATGACAGGGCTTATATGGAAAAAATAGAATTAAATCCACCAATCTAAATGTAGTTAATTGTTGAGAAAATTGTCACTAGTAAGAATATTTTGAATTTGGGGGGAGAAATAAGCTGAAATAAGCACGGTAACAGGATTTATGATAAGGAAATTAAAATGACAAATAGGATTATTAGAAAAACTATATACTTAATTGTTTAACAAAATAATGAAAATAGTTTTAATCTAATGTTTTGCAAAGAAAGATACTTTGGGGAAAGGGGAAATCAACTGAAATTAACATATGGAATATAGATTATAGAAATCAATTTTTTTTATTGAAAAGTTTTACAGTACATTTTTTAAAAAACAAAAAGCCCTCCCAACCCCCTCCCTTCCCCCCAAACCTCCCCTACTCTTCCCTCCCCTCCCCCTCCCCCCTCCCCAACTTCCCAGAGCTAAATGCAGGGTATAAACAATCATAATCTACCATATGCAAACAACAATAACATATTAAATTCTATCGCACTTTAACTCTTATTGAAACGACTACAAGCAATTTATATATCACATAAATCCAATACTTATTCAAATGCTAGATGAAACTTTTTAGTCCCATATTTATTCTGGATATAATCAATCCATCTTTGCCACTCCACAATATATCTCTGTTGTGACTGGTCTTTTAAGTATGCTGAAATCTTTGCCATTTCCGCCAAATTGGAAACTTTTAAAGTCCATTCTTCTATAGTCGGCAGTTCTTCCTTCTTCCAATATTGCGCAACTAAAAGTCTCGCTGCCATAACTAAATTCAACATCAGCTTAATGTCCACCACAATAGTATCTGTGATGATGCCCAATAAGAACAATTGCGGACAAAACTTTATCCTTTTCTTGAATATTTTTTGCATGTTCCACCAAATTTTAATCCAAAATGCTTTAACCCTTTTACAAGTCCACCATATATGAAAATACGTTGCATCCTCACAGCCACACCTCAAACATTTGGGCTGGCAGTTCGGATATATACTTGCTAATTTTTTAGGAAATCAACTGAAATTAACATATGGAATATAGATTATAGAAATCAATTGTTAAAGATTGTCTTATAAATGTTACCCAGACAACATACTGTTTACAAATTACTGAATGATTTATGTTATGTTAAAAAATACCAATAAAATATATACAAAAAAAGAAAAGAAAAAGGCTGTAGCTGAATGATAGAAAAAGTGTATGTGAAGAAAGTTCAACTCCCATAAATTCCAAACAGGATTACCAGACTCCTTTCCTCTGGAGAGACTGCCAGTTCTGTAATATTGTCTGATCATGCATGGCAAAATTGAAATACTTACTGCCCTCTCAAAATTGCTGTTTCCTTTGTCCAGAACTTATTTAAAAATGGCAGACATCTTGAAAATAGGCATACTTTAAAAAAAAACTTAAGACTAATGTTTAGCAGCATACAAAATTTTAGAAACATTCCAAGGTGGAAGTTTTTGAGATTCTTGAGTGCAAAGGATAAACATTCAATGTAACATCTAGAAAGTATAAGAAAGCCAAACGTGAAAGAAACATGCCTGTTTGGAAGCCATCGGGACAAGTTGGAAAAGTCAGTGCTCAGCTTTCCAGCTTGATTTTTCTTCATCTAGTGACCCTTAAAGGATCAGAAAGTTGCCCTGGAGAGGCAATGAAGGAGGGATACTTCAGGAGCTCAGATCAGGGGACACCCGATCAGAGTGAACTGTAGGACCCTCTGGAAAAGTGAAGAATAAAGGCTGTTAAAATCTTCCAGCCATAGCTGTCTCTGGCAAGAACAGAAGGACTATAAATCAACTAAATTTCAACTGCATACTGAAGCTGGGTGAGCAAGATTTTCTCTTTTCTTCTCTTTGAGGATTATAAATGTTGAGCCCTGGGGGAAAAGGGCTGGAAAGCAAAGACCCCCCAGAAGATTTAAGAGCAGCGAGGAAATATAAAAGGGGAAAAGACTTTTTGTTAAAAATATTGAATAGTGATAAATAAGCCAAGGAGGACATCTAGTGGTGAAAGAAGAATGAAATTTCTGTAATATTGTTGTTGACTGAAATTTAACCTTGAAGGAGAACACCTGCAGGCGATAAGACTGCTTTGTTGTGAGATTGAAATTCAAAGTTACTTCTATTGAATTTATTTATTTATTTATTTATTTTTATTCCATTTATATCCCGCCCTTCTCCGAAGACTCAGGGCGGCTTACAAGCTTAGCAGTAGCCTTCATTCTATGTATATGCCTGCTTATTAGGGCTTTCACACACACCCCAAGCAGCATTATTACAAAGTCAGCTTAATTGCCCCCAACAATTTGGCTAAATTTAAACAGACGTTGTTTTGGCTATAGACTGTAAGCTGTAAAATGACTTCATCGAATATTACCAGACTTATGAAGAAAACTTCTTCACCCATAGTAGGACAATCCAGTCCTGCAACACAGGGATCTATTGAAGCAATGTTGCAAAGGGAAAAGATAAATACTGCTCAAAGTGAAACACAGACTTCATTAAAATTTCTTCAGGATCTTATGTTGAAGAATCAAGAGACTTTGGAGAGGAATCGTTTAGAGATGCAAGAGAATCATAAAAGCATAGAAACAAAACTGGAGAAGTTAAATGAAGAAATTTTGGATATAAAGGGAAAATTTGAAACTCCAAATCAAATGATAATAAAAAATCAACAGAAGATACACAAGATTGAAGAAAAAACAGATGAGAATGATAAAAAGATAGAAATGTTACTACAAGAAAATGAAAAATTTGTTGTTGTTGTTGTTGTTGTTAGCTGCGAAGTCGTGTCCGACCCATCGCGACCCTATGGACAACATTCCTCCAGGCCTTCTTGTCCTCTACCATCTTCTGGAGTCCATCTAAGCTCACGCCTACTGCTTCAGTGACTCCATCCAGCCACCTCATTCTCTGTCGTCCCTTTCTTCTATTGCCCTCAATCTTTCCCAGCATTAGGCTCTTCTCCAGTGAGTCCTTCCTTCTCATTAGATAAAATTAGATAACGCAATTAAGATTATAGAGATGGAAAAAGCGGAGCATTATTTAAGACTCCAAAATATTCCTGAAGATAGAGAGGAAAATATACAGGAGGTGATTATTGACATCTTGAAGGAGGCTCTGAAGGCGGATAGAGGAGCAATCCAACTTGAATTAGATGGGATATTTCGCTTCAATTCAAGCTGTGCAAGAAAAAATAAGTTGCCAAGAGAAGTACATGTACGGTTTACAAAGAAGACAACAAGAGATGAAATACTATGGAAAGTTAGAGATGAACCAATACAATATAAAAATAAAGAAATTATAGTCTTAAAACAGATACCTAAGAGAGTTAGAGATTCATGAAGACAGTACCATTTTTTGACTACGAAATTGATTGCCAATGGTATAAACTTTAAATGGTTGATGCCAGAAGGTATCTTAATAAACTGGAACAATACAAGGTATAGATTTGACTCAATTTGGAAAGCATAAGATTTTGAAGAGAAGAATAGGTCAATTTTGCATGAAGGAGTAAAAAGAGGTCAAGGGGAGAGTAAGCAACAGAAACAAACAGAAGAGAGGACTGAAGGAACAACTGCACAAACAAAAGAACAGAAAGAGGAAGATGACCAAAAGGGAGAGGACGAACGACTTGCCAGAGAACAAAGCACTACTAGATCTACTAGACCGAAATATAAATAAATGGAAATGGATAAAGAAAATGGAATCTTCTCAGTAAACATAAATGGACTAAATTCTCCAATTAAAAGAAATAAGATTTTTAGAAAATTACGGAAATTGAATTTGGATATAATTTGTTTGCAAGAAACATATATAAAAGTTGTTGTTGTTGTTAGTTGCGAAGTCGTGTCCGACCCATCGCGACCCTATGGACAATGTTCCTCCAGGCCTTCCTGTCCTCTACCATCTTCTGGAGTCCATTTAAGCTCACGCCTACTGCTTCAGTGACTCCATCCAGCCACCTCATTCTCTGTCGTCCCCTTCTTCTATTGCCCACAATCTTTCCCAGCATTAGGCTCTTCTCCAGTGAGTCCTTCCTTCTCATTAGGTGGCCAAAGTATTTGAGTTTTAGCTTCAGGATCTGGCCTTCTAAAGAGCAATCAGGCTTCATCTCCTCTAGGACTGACCGGTTTGATCACCTTGTAGTCCAAGGGACTCGCAGGAGTCTTCTCCAGCACCATAGTTCAGAGGCTTCAATTCTTTGGCGCTCAGCCTTTCTTATGGTCCAGCTTTCACTGCCCTACATTGCAACTGGGAAGACCATAGCCTTGACTATACGCACTTTTGTTGACAGGGTGATGTCTCTGCTTTTTAGTGTGCTGTCTAGATTTGCCATGGCTTTCCTCCCAAGGAGCAAGCGTCTTTTATTTTCTTGGCTACAGTCCCCATCTGCAGTGATCTCGGAGCCCAGGAAAATAAAATCTGTCACTACCTCCATTTCTTCCCCATCTATTTGCCAGGAATTGAGAGGGCCGGATAACATGATCTTGGTTTTCTTTCTTTCTTTTTTTTTTTTTTTATTGAAAAGTTTTTCAGTACATTTTAATTATTACATCCCATCCCCCAACCCTTCCCAACCCTATCCCACCCTCTCACCCTCCCCTTCCCCCCTCCCCCCCCCGGACTTCCCAGAGCTAGATACAAGGTATAAAAATAAAGTAACCAATCATAAACTCCCATATACTAACAACAATAAACTATTAAATCTCTCGCACTTTAGCTCTTATAAATTGACTACAAGCAATATACTTATTCAAATGCTAGATGAAACTTTTTAGTCCCGTATTTATTCTGGATGTAATCAATCCATTTCTTCCACTCCACAATATATCGTTGTTGTGAATGGTCTTTCAAATATGCTGAAATCATCGCCATTTCCGCCAGGTTGGAAACTTTTAAAGTCCATTCCTCTATGGTCGGCAGTTCTTCCTTCTTCCAATATTGCCCTATTAAAAGTCTCGCTGCCGTAATTAAGTTCAACATCAAATTAATGTCCAGCACAGTAGTATCAGTAATAATGCCCAGTAAGAACAACTGCGGACAAAACTTTATCCTTTTCTTGAATATCTTCTGCATATTCCACCAAATTTTAATCCAAAATGCTTTGATCTTTTTACAAGTCCACCATATATGAAAGTACGTTGCATCTTCACCGCCACATCTCCAACATTTAGGCTGATAATTCGGATACATACTTGCTAACTAATCTTGGTTTTCTTAATGTTTAGTTTCAACCCAAGGTTTGCACTCTCCTTCTTCACTTGCAACAAGAGGCTCTTTAGTTCCTCTTCACTTTCTGCCATTAGAGTGGTATCATCTGCTTATCTTAGGTTGTTGATGTTTCTTCCGGCAATCTTAATTCCAACTTTTGATTCATCTAGCCCTGCCTTTCTCATGATGTGCTCTGCATATAAGTTAAATAGGCAAGGCGACAGTATACAGCCTTGCCGGACTCCTTTCCCAATTTTGAACCAATCAGTGGTTCCGTGTCCAGTTCTCACTGTTGCTTCTTGGCCCGCATATAGATTTCTCAAGAGACAAATAAGATGGTCTGGTATGCCAATCTCTTGAAGGACTTGCCACAGTTTGTTATAATCCACACAATCAAAGGCTTTAGCATAGTCAATGAAGCAGAAGTAGACGTTTTTCTGGAACTCTCTAGCTTTCTCCATGATCCAGCGTATGTTGGCAATTTGATCTCTAGTTCCTCTGCCTCTTCGAAATCCTGCCTGTACTTCTAGTAGTTCTCGATCCACATACTGCTGGAGTCTAGCTTGTAGAATTTTAAGCATAACTTTACTAGCATGAGAAATGAGTGCAATGGTGCGATAGTTTGAACATTCTTTGGCACTGCCTTTCTTTGGAATTATGAATGTAAACTGATCTTTTCCAATCCTGTGGCCACTGTTGAGTTTTCCAAATTTGCTGGCAAATTGAGTGTAGCACTTTTACTGCATCGTCTTTTAAGATTTTGAATAGCTCAGCTGGAATATTGTCACCTCCACTAGCTTTGTTGTTGCTCAGCTTTTCTAAGGCCCACTTCACTTCACATTCTAGGATGTCTGGCTCGAGGTCAGTGACTACCTCATTGTGATTATCAGGGACGTTAAGCTCATTCTTGTATAGTTCTTCTGTGTAATTTTCCCACTTCTTCTTAATCTCTTCTGCCTCTGTTAGGTCCCTGCCATTTTGGTCCTTTATCATGCCCATTTTTACATGAAACTTTCCCTTCATCTCTCCAATTTTGTTGAAAAGATCTCTGATCCTCCCTATTCTATTGTTTTCTTCTATTTCTTTGCATTGTTCATTTAAGAAGGCATTCTTATCTCTTCTAGCTATTCTTTGGAATTCTGCATTCAATTGGGCATACCTTTCTTTTTTTCCCTTGCCTTTCGTTTGTCTCCTTTCCTCAGCTATTTGCAAAGCTTCCTCAGACAGCCATTTTGCTTTCTTGCATTTCTTTTTCTTTGGGATGGTTTTGGTTGCTACCTGTTGTACAATGTTGCGAACCTCTGTCCATAGTTCTTCAGGCACTCTGTCTATCAGATCTAATTCCTTAAATCTATTTGTCACCTCTACTGCATATTGAACAGGGATATGATTTAATTCATACCTGACTGGCCTAGCGCTTTTCCCTACTTTCTTTAATTTAAGCCTAAACTTTGCAACATGAAGCTCATGGTCTGAGCCACAGTCAGCTCCTGGTCTTGTTTTTACTGACTCTATAGAGCTTCTCCATCTGGCTGCAGAGCATATAGTCAATCTGATTTCTGTGTTGACCGTCTGGTGATGTCCATGTGTAAAGCCGTCTCTTGGGTTGTTGGAAAAGAGTGTTTGCTATGACCATCGTATTCTCTTGACAAAATTCTATCAGCCTGTGCCCAGCTTCATTTTGTACTCCAAGGCCAAACTTGCCTGTTATTCCAGTTATCTTTTGGCTTCCTACTTTACCATTCCAATCCCCCATGATGATAAGGACATCATTTTTGGGTGTTAGTTCTATAAGGTGCTGTAGGGCTTCATAGAACCGGTCAATTTCATCCTTTTCAGCACTGGTGGTTGGGGCATAGACTTGGACTACTGTGATATTGAATGGTTTGCCTTGGATTCGAACTGAGATCATTCTGTCATTTGGAGGATTGTATCCCAGTATTGCTTTTCCTACTCTTTTATTGACTATGAAGGCTACTCCATTTCTTCTGAGGGATTCTTGCCCGCAGTAGTATACCTGATGGTCATCTGAATTAAATTCACCCATTCCTGTCCATTTTAGTTCGCTGATACCTAAGGTGTCGATGTTTAGTCTTGTCATCTCTTATTTGACCACGTCCAGCTTTCCTTGATTCATGGATCTTACATTCCAGGTTCCTATGGAGAAAAAAATCTTTACAGCATCGGACTTTCCTTTCACCACCAGACACATCCACAGTTGACCGTCCTTTCCACTTTGGCCCAGTCGCTTCATTCTTTCTGGTGCTACTAGTACTAGCCCTCTGCTCTTCCCCAGTAGCATATTGGACGCCTTCTGACCTGAGGGCCTCATCTTCCAGCGTCATATTGTTTTCCCTTTTGGTACTGTCCATAGGGTTTTCATGGCAAAGATACTGGAGTGGTTTGCCATTTCCTTCTCCAGTGGATCACGTTTTGTCAGAACTCTCTGCTATGACCTGTCCGTCTTGGGTGGCCCTGCACAGCATAGCTCATAGCTTTATTGAATTACGCAAGCCCCTTCGCCACGACAAGGCAGTAATCCATGAAGGGGTGTATAAAAGTACAGCATTATAAATTATTGGAATATCCAAAAATTGGAAAACTCTATTATGCATCAGCACAACAGAAAAAAAGAGTAGCTTTATATATTAAAGAGACAATAAATTCGAATATGGTATATTCAGATGAAGAAGGAAGAATTTTAATGGTAGAAATTTATCTGCATCAAAAGCAAATATTATTAGTGGCAATTTATGCACCAAATAATAATCAAGAAAATTTTTATAAAAACTTACATTGAAAAATAATAGAAATGGAGTATCAAAATGTTTGCTTACTAGGACATTTCAATACAATAACAGATGGAAAAATTGATTATAAAAGTAACAAAACAGGGAAAAATGGTAGAGGAAGATTACCTAAGACATTCTTTGATATGGCGGAGGAAATTGGAATTACTCAAATAGTCAGAAATCTTGGTCAAGAATTGATATGATTTGGATGATTGCTGATTTGAGAATAAATGTGCAGGACGTTGAAATGGAAATAGGCATATGGGCATATCATAATCCTTTGAAAATGACGTGGAAAGGAATACAAAAAAGGCTAAGTTGGACTTTAAATCATTCTATATTAAAGGAAAAAGAATGTATAGAGTTAACAAAAAAAGAAATGGAATTCTTCTTTAAAGAAAATAAAAAAGAAGATACTACGATACAAAATCTATGGGATACAGCCAAAGCATATTTTAGAGGTATAGCTATATCGTATATGACAAGAAAAAATAAACAGAGAAAACAGCAATATGTATTATTAAAAAAAGAATTTGGAATGTTAGAATTAGAACTGCAAAGAAATCCACAAAAAAAGACTTTAATAAGAGATATGGATATAATAAAACATAAATTAAATCTGTTAGATTCAGAAAAAGTAGCAGAACAGATAAAAAGAGCGAAGCAAAAATTTTTTGAAAATGCCAATAAGCCAGGAAGATGGTTAGCTTATAAACTTAAAAAACAGAAAGAAAAAAAAAGATATATAATTTACTTGATGGGAAATGTTATTTACAATATAAAAATGAAGAAATAAAAAAGATAGTTAAAGAATTTTATAAGGAACTGTATGATAAAAAGGAGATTTCAAGAGAGAAAATCGTAAAATACTTGGAAGAAAGTAATCTTCCAAAGATTTCAGAGACATTTAAAAATATGTTAGACGAAGGAGTTACAATGATGGAAATAACAGAGGCCATAAAGAAAAAAAAAAATGGTAAAACTCCTGGCCCAGATGGACTTCCGGCAGAGTTATATAAGAACTTACAAGAGATATTAAGTGAACCGTTGAAAGATGTTTGTAATGGACTTTTATTAGAAGCTAAAATGCCGATGACATGGATTGAAGCAAATATTACCTTAATACCAAAGGATGATTCGGATTTGACCCAGATTAAGAATTATAGACCGATTTCATTGCTCAATGTGGTTACAAAATTTTTACTTCAATAATGGTGGAGAGATTGAAAAAATATTTGGTTGAATTTATATACCCAGATCAAAATGGCTTTTTACCAAAGAGACAAATTAAAAATAATTTAAGAGTGATAATAGATGTATTGGAATACTAAGAGCTACCTCCAGGGAAACAAATGGTGTTAATATTTTTAGATGCTCAAAAGGCATTTGATAATCTTTCAGGGCAATTTATGATTCATCAATTACAAATAATGGACAGAATTTTATAAATATGGTAAAAACAATATACAATAAACAAACAGCCAAAGTGATTGTGAATGGAGATTGTACTGAGAGCTTTGAAATAAGGAAAGGCACAAGGCAAGGATGCCCTCTATCCCCTCTGTTATTCATTTTCACTTTGGAAGTTTTAAATCGAAATATAAGACAAGAT
This sequence comes from Daboia siamensis, assembly GCA_024449315.1. Taxonomy (NCBI): domain Eukaryota; kingdom Metazoa; phylum Chordata; class Lepidosauria; order Squamata; family Viperidae; genus Daboia; species Daboia siamensis. The sequence goes on from JAKJMR010018301.1 coordinate 57,215, forward strand.
ACAGAAATTAGAGGGTTAGGGATAAAGGGTGAAACATATAAATTACTAGCATTTACTGATGATTTAGAATTTATTTTGGAAGATCCCTTGGAGATGATTCCAAAATTGTGGGGGGAAATTAGAACAATATGGTGAAATAGCGGGACTAAAAATTAATAAAGAAAAAACTAAAATAATAGTTAAGAATCTTACGGATAAGCAAAAAAGCCGAACGTCAGAAGTGACAGAAATACAGATAGTGAAAAAGATAAAATACTTGGGTATATATTTATCAGCTAAGTGCTCAACATTAAAAGAAGATAACTACACAAGGTTATTGAAACAAATAAAGTTAGACCTGGAAAAATGGAAGAACTTAAAATTGTCATTATTAGGAAGAATAGCTACAGTTAAAATGAATATATTGCCTAAGATTTTATTTCTGTTTCAGACAATTCCGATAAAACTTGGGGGAAATTTTTTTCAAGAGTTGAATTCATTAGTTTTGAAGTTTGTATGGCAAGGAAAGAAAGCTAGAATAAAGATGAAAACTTTGCAAGATACTAAGGAAAATGGAGGCTTTGGTCTACCTGAGAGGGCTTTCTATTATCAAGCATCTGTATTAACATGGGTGAAAGAATGGATAATGCTTAGGAATAAAAGGTTGTTATATTTGTTATATATTAGGTACATACTATCATATTTGGTGGACATGTGACAAGGTAAAGGCCTATTGGGACATGACTTACAGCTGGGGTGGCACGCTTTTTTGTGGTATGGGAAAAATAAAATCCATGGATATTTTCAAAATCACTGTATTAGATTACAGTATGGGAAAAAATTAAAATGAAAATATATGTAAAAATTCCAGGGTGGTTATCAACAATTGAAGCTTGTTCACATACAAATTTGTTAGATTTTGAAAAAACTTGGACATATTAAATACTGGACAGGACACTAAAATTGAAACAAGAGCTGGAACATCAGGGCATCAATATGTCATGGTGGGTACGCTTACAAATACAAAATAGATATGAAAAAGATATGAAAATGTATGGATTTTATAAAGAACAAAATGTGTTTGATAAGATATTATTAACTTCTGATGAGAAATTAATTAAGAAATTGTATAATTTTTTGTTAACTTTAGAGATGGAAAGTGAACAAATTAAAGGGACAATGATAAGGTGGGCGGAAAACTTTGGTTATAATATAGAATTAGAAAAATGGCAAAAATTGTGGGAGAGAAATCATAAATTGACAATGTCAACTGCGTATAAAGAAAATGTGTATAAAATGTTTTATAGATGGCACTTACCTCTAGCTAGACTAGCAAAAATCTTTAAAAATGTATCAGGTAAATGTTGGAAATGTAAACATAACTTAGGTACATACTATCATATTTGGTGGACATGTGACAAGGTAAAGGCCTATTGGAAAAAAATACATGCTTGGCTAGAAAAATTATTAGGAGAACATGTAGTATTTAATCCTGATTTTTTTTTATTAGGTATAGTACCAGAAAAGATCAATAAGCAAAATTTATACTTGGTTTTACATATTGTAACTGCAGCAAGAATAAGTTATGTGCAATGTTGGAAAAATGAACAAATACCTTCAGAAGAAGAGGTAATAAAAAAGATACTGGAATAGGCAGAGATGGACAGATTAACTATGAGACTAAAAGATAAAGAAGAAACAGAATATTACCAAAGCTGGAATTTATTCTACAAATGGTTAGAAGATACAGCCAAAGAATAGGACTTGATTATGTATTAGTGTTTTATGAATCCAGATTGCATGCTGTTTGAAAAACTAACATATGTATGTAGAGGTTTAAAAAAAATAAAAAACTTTATAACTAAAAAAAAGAAAGTAAAAATTTGGACTGCACCTGTTGATAAATGCCGTTATAGATTTTACAAATTTTTCCTTTGTTTGAAAATATTGTAATTTAAGCTTTAATCCATTAATGAGAAAGATTGTAAAGAAGATAAATCAAAATTGAGCTACATATAAATTAAGCAGCTGTTTCAAACTAATCTGGCTGCTAATTTTGGATGGCTTATTAACCATCTTTTATCCTAAATAAATCAAAGACTATGTTTGGGCTGTTAGGTCAGATGCAGAAGAATATGTCTAAAAATACTCAGAATGTATTATGTTCCATATAAGAAAGAGATGCCAATGTATGCATCAGAATAAGTTCTTGTAGCATGTCAACACTCACTCTGTGGTGATATTAGCAAATTGGGTGTTTGAAATGATTTTATTGTAGCTGGTCCCTCACCACTTGTGGTTAACACTTGAACCTCTAAACGGTAAAGAGTTGATGGTCTTAGGTTGGATACTGTCAGAATATGGTGATCCTAAAAGGAAATGAAAACAGTGACTTGAAGTAAAAGAAGAAATACATTTGAGGCATTCAGCAGGTTCAAGTGATGAATCAACTCAGTTCTTCCTTGCTTCTTCCCTCCTATCTATCCCCCTCCCCCACTGAAAAGGTACAGACTTACTACTGACAATATTTGTGATTGGGAGATTATGCTGTTTGGTAAGCTGTTTTGCCTGCTCTCTGTAGTGACTTCTGCCAAAGTGACTTGAAACCCTGTCATTGGTTGGTGAAGATTTGCTTTTGATATTTTCCAGGAAAAGTAGCCTGTAATATTAATGTCCTGAACAATGAAAGAAGCAGAAAGATTCTCTGGTTTTGCCAATACTTTTGAGATAACAGGATCTGTAAAACAAACACCAACACAAAGAGAGAAGTTAGCATCTCTGTCAATGTTAAGTAAATTTTAAAAAGATATACATTAAGGGAGCCTACAACATGTCATATAAACGGTGCTATTATGTAGTGAGGATGGAATGCTTACTCTCAAATAAATTGCTCACCAATATACCACTTATTTTACTTACCATGAATATAGTTTTGTTTCATACATTGCACTTCAATTAGTAAACATTACCACAAATTTTAATTTCATGATTTGATATTGTTCTGTAAGAGATGTACACCCATTTATTAATTCTATAAATTAGATTACATATTGTTATGTAAATCAACTTTATATGTATGTTTTATATATGGCTAAAATGTTTTTAAAAAAACATAACTATTACTATTTATTGAATTGGATACAACAGAAAATGTGTAATTTATTTATATAAAATTTAAACAGGAAGCATATTCTTCTTTCATAATTTTAAAAATATCAGGCCTTTGTATAAATATGAGCCAATTAATATTTGAAGATACTAAATTCATTGTATGGATATTAGGATATCAAACTACAGGATATTAAGATATCAAATTTATAACATATGATCCACTTAAAGCTAATTAAATGTGTTTGACACATTTGAGGCCAATACAGCTATTAATCTTGTTCTGGAATAAGTAATCCCACATTCTATGCTCTAAAGGACAAATGCTTTTGGCAATTTTTTTCTTGCTGTTTAACCAAGACAAAACTGTTCTAAAACCATTGTTCTAGCATTTCCTAAGTATTATTTCTTTTTGCTTTAGTCTCAAAGTTGACTCATGTGACTCCCTCAAAAATCTAACATGTTAGAGAATATTTGACAACATTTTAATATTATTTATTGTAAACATTTTAATAAAAAGATAATTTGTGGTACCAGAACTGAATCTATTACTCACAACACTATATTTTGTCAGTGTGTAAAGAATTTTATGAACTGGAATAGCCATAGCAACAAATCAGCCAATCAGAACTGTTTTTGATTAAGACATAGTATTGGCTGTGTGAGGCATGTGATCCAGCCTAGGTCTGGGCGTGTCTTAGTCCTCTGTTGTTTTTCTGATCTCCAAGTGAAAAGTTGTTGATATTCCCCAGAGCTGAATGGAACTGTATGTATCATGTTTATATATATATTATAGATAAGGTTTTTCCAAACTATGCCTCCTGCTCATTTTGAATGTGTGCTTATTTTTTTGGGCTTATTTTTGCGCTGGAAAGCTGTAAACTCAAACAATTTTTCTATCTAAAGAAATTTCCTGAAGAGATGTGACCTATCAAAGAAAATATAGAATGTTTGGAGATAACTAGACTGGCTATGAAAGCCATCACATCCAGTGGTGGGATTCAGCTAGTTCGCACCAGTTCGGTAGAACTGGTAGCTAAATTTTGCTGCATTTGGAGAACCGGCTGGCTTCTAGAAATCCAGTCTAGGCTTTAGAGACCTGGAGAAGGCCTCCTAGGCCTAGAACAGACAGCCAGAAGTGCATGGATGCCACTTCCGGAAGTCCGTTGTAGGCCTCAGAGGCTCATGCCTGCATTGAATAAGAGAACTGATTCTTCAGGTATTTGAATTCCACCACTGATCACATCTTATCAGTTTTTTAAAAAAGCATACAAATGTGTAATGTTTTGATGTATCTAATGCCCACACTTGTAAAATGATTTTATTTAATGTAGTGTAAAAAGTAGGTAGTAATGAAGGTCATATACTAACTTACTGACCGTAAAATCAGATTACAAAGAAAATTAAACTTGTGGTTGTTTTGTATTTTCTATTCTTATTAATTAATCTGCATTTACAATACTAATACTTGTAAATGGTTACAGTAAGAATTTTAAAGCTCTTCATATAATGATGAAAGCAATCCATTTTAAAAGCTAGTGTTTTGAGTATTTAGCTATTTAAGCATTTTATTTCACCATAATTGTTTTGAATCTTACCTCCTTTAGCCACACAGCTTACATGTTTGTGTTTTTTCCCTTTTAGATAAGAACAAGGTGGAGTCGTAAAGAAAATGCTTTCAGATTTCAATTGACCATTGGATCTTACTGGCTGAACTGTAACCTTATACTTGCATGAAAAGGATAGGTTCTGAAGAATTATATAGTTTTCCTATGAGAGATATAAACCATTTTATTATCCTCTTTTTGGGTTTAAATTTAATATTTTCCAAGCAATCAATGCAAAAATAAATTTTTAGAGAAAAAGACAGCTTACAAAATATGCAAATATGTTCATATATCATTTATTTATTTATAGGAAGATGAAATAGGTCAGACGTGTCAAACACAAGGCCCGGGGGCCGGATCCGGCCCGCGAAGTGGTTTCATGCGGCCCGCGAAGCCATCCTGGAAAGAGTGAGGGAACGGCCCCCACTGCCTTGGCCCTGGCCCAGAGACCCTCCTCCTGCCACAGACCCCCAGATCTGTCCCACTCCTGCCCAGGCCCCCATAGGCACCCTTGATGCGAACCATGTAGAGCTGGCCACGCCCACCCAGTAGGTCATACGCACTCTAGCCACACCCACCCAGTAGGCCACGCCCACCCAGGCCATACCCACCCGGCCCCTTGAGGGCAACCGCAATGCTGATGCGGCCCTCAGTGAAATTGAGTTTGACACCCCTGAAATAGGTGATGAAATAGGTAGAGCTGAAGGCAACACATTCAGCCCAAATCTCTGGATGACTTCATATAGAGGAAATTTCATAATATGGCACAAGTTGAAAAGGAAAAAAATGTGCCACATATTTTAATGGAATTGTAAATTGTAGTGTTCTTCAGTATGAATTCCACTACCACATGGATGGACAGTAAATTCTTTATACAAAAGCTTGTACAAATATGTGTCTATTTGGTGAAAAGGAATAAAAAAATAAACTATATTGGATAATTTAATCCAATAAAGTGCGAGGAGATTATAATTGATTTTTAAAAAGCATACTTCAGAATTAAACACAAAATTCTATTTCATGGAGAATTATACTGTATGTAACATTGCTCAACTCAGGAAAAGTTTCTGATTATCGTAAGGATTTTCTAACTGGCTAAAGTGGATTTAAATAAATTGTAAAAGTTGACAGAAGAAAATATACAAAAATCTGCATCAGTTTTATGGAAAGAATATAACCTGTTCTGCCTAATCCTACAAAATCAGTTTGTACCACAAACAAAAGATGGAACAATTCTCTTCTGGTCTCAGCTTCTTGAAATAATCATAATTGGTAAGAACAACATTGAAGCAAGATGTCTCCTTACAATGGCTTATATAATTACATATTTAAAATTACAAGTATATAACTTCCAAGTGCTAGCAATTTGGAATCCCAGCAAGGATAAAGTTTGATAAGTAGACAAATTCTTAAACTTCTTATTAATTTCCCCAAGGCATACTACTATATTTCTTCAACAAACCTCAGAAAAATGGACGACTTCCTGTAGCGCTGCCGCGCCGAATGATGGCGTTTTGAAGCCGCCCGATCCTGGGCAGCGTCAGAGGGCTCGGAGGCAGCGAAAATCAGCTGTCCCGCGGCACTGGAGCCTCTCACTCGGGAGAAGAGAGAGAGGCGAGCTTGCCTGGGTAGAGGTAGAGCTCCCCTGCGATTCTCTCAAGTAGTTTGGGGGATAACAGGGTGAGCCCCCTCGGAGCCCAGGCTTTCTCCACTCTCAGGACGTTTTCGCTCCAAAAGGAGTGGAACCAGACGCGACAACTGCACCTGCTGCTTAGATGGGATTGTGAGTATTTTGTTTTTTTGAGAAGCAGGCAGAGCAAAGCAGGAAGATCTGAATTTTTAAGTTGGATTTTAACTTTAACTCAGTTTCATTATCTTCTTCAAGCTTTAAGTTTGAAATGGAGTAAAAATGGCACTGGAATGTTTCTTTTCTGTGTGAAGTGACTGCGTTGGAAAACTGTTATATTTTGCTACATAGCAAGAGATACAATTTGCAACTGACTTTACCCAGTACCGGATTTTGTTTATTTGAAAGCCTGTTCCCTTTTTTGCTATTGAAGATTAAGAAGGTTAAGAACTTTGGGAGAATTTTTATTTTTTCTTTCCTTTTCCTTCTTTTTTTTTTTCCCTGAACTTTGATTCTGCTGGGTGAAAGAGGAAATCGAAACCTAAGAGATGGCTGCGAGACGTGGGGGAGGGCCTCCAATCTCCAAGAATGTTATTTCTTCACCTTTATCCCAAGCTGTAGGGCAGACTTCGATGAAACCTATGGTACAACCACCCTCCCCCCCACCTCCTGCATTTACACTGACAGACATTCAGCGAGTTGTGATGCAGTCAACACAAGTTTTGCAGCAGGAAATAAAGGAAATAAGGGAAGAATTTGTTAACCAAAACAATCAGATGAGGGAAGATATAGTGCTCGCACTCCACGGTTTGGCTGCACATATAGAAGTTTGGATGTTCGTGTGGATTCAGTTATGGAGTGTGTGGAGAATTTGGAAAATAAAATCATTGATGCTGAACAGAAGATTGATAGAGCAGAGGCCAAGATTGACAGAACAGAGGACGAGGTTACTATATCACAATATAAGAACATGGAGTTTGCTTTGCATATCAGAGGCCTCAAAGAGAATCCTAAAGAAGATTTGGAATGGGAAATAGCACAATCAGTGGCTCCTGTTTTGAAATGTGAACCTGAAGAACTACTTAAAGAAATGGATAAGACATTTAGGGTTAACTCCTGGATTGCAAGGCAAAAAAATTTACCTAGAGATGTAGTGATTTATTTTTCTAGGAGACTAACCAGAAATTCTATTATCCAGGCTTTTTATCGGGAAAAATTTCAAATTGCAGGCCAAGACAGTATGATTTCAAAGGAGACACCTCCAAAAATTCTTAGAAAAAGGAAAGATTTTGCCTTTCTGTCCGATGAGCTTAAAAAGCGACAAATTCAGTTCAGATGGGAAATACCTAATGGAATTGTGGTAAATTATGCAGGGACCAGATACAGATTGGATACAATTTTAAAAGCAAAAGATTTCTACACTAAGGTCCTGAAAGCAGGCTTACCACCATCTCCTCGAATCAAAAGAACAGAAGCAAGACAAGAAGATAAACAATTGACTGAAGGGGCAATGTCATTGCCTCTGAGGAAATGCGGCAGGCAGAGGTTGTGGAGCAGAATTTGGCATTAAAGGAAGACCCAAAAGAACAGAGGATGAAAAGAGCTGCATACAAGCGTATGGAAAAAGAGCAAAAACAAAAGTCTGTATCTGGTCCAGCTACGCAAGAAGCGACTGTCTCAGAGCCCGTGGGAGGAGCACATCCGAAGAGAGCAACAGCTGATCTTCAGGCCATGTTCCAAAGGCTCATGGTCACCAGAGATGGTGAAGTTCCTGACATGGAATGTTAATGGCTTAAATTCACCACAGACAAGAAAGAAAGTATTTTTTTATTTGAAACAACATAAAAATGACATTGTTTGCTTACAAGAGACACATATTGCATTAAAAGACCAAAAGTATCTGATTAATTCCCGATTGGGAACACATTTTGCATCCTTTGCTCCAGACAAGAAGGCTGGAGTGGCTATTTATTTAAGAAAAGACTTTTCGGCAAGACTGATTGAATCGGATAAACAAGGGAGATATGTTAGTATTGAATTAATACTACAAGGAAAGAAAGTTCTTCTTATTGGATTATATGCTCCAAATCAACAACAGCAAAAATTCTTCAAATTTTTACATCAGAGACTAATCGAATTGGATTATAAATCTGTTATTATGATGGGGGACTGGAATGGAGTTTTGGTGCCATCTGAAGACAAGAAGGGTTCCTCCAAAAAAATTTTCAATTCGAAATTGGCTAAAGCTTTTTTTGATTTGAAGGAAGATCTGGAATTAAGAGATGTATGGCGGGAAAGGAATATGAGAGACAGAGATTTTACCTTTTTTTCGGATAGACATAAATCTTTCTCCAGGATTGACTTTATTTTGATTACTACTGATCTTTTTTCTTCGGTTAAGAACATCAAGATTTTTCCTAGGACAATGTCTGACCATAGTCCTGTTTGGTTGGAGTTTTTTGCTGAAGATGGTAGTAGGAGATCCTGGAGGCTGAATGAGAATTTATTTACAAATGACTTGTTCTTGCAGAAATGTAGAGAACATATGAAAGAACTTTTTGTTACAAATATGCATAAAGGTACACCGATGGAAATGGTTTGGGATGCTAGTAAAGCTTATATGAGAGGGGTTTTGATTTATATGAATAATGCTTACAGGCGTAAGCAAATGCAAAAATGTTTAGATATTGAGGAAGAGATTAAATCTAAGGAGAAAAAGCTCATTTTGAATCCATTGGATAATAATTTAAGGATCTCAATACATTTATTGAAAGAACAATTTAACATGCTACTGGCTGATCAAGTAGCAACTAATTTGCACTATGCTAAACACAATACTTTTTGTAACGCTAATAAGCCTGGTAGATGGTTGGCTTATCAATTAAGGAAGAAACAAAAATCACGTACTATAGATAAAATAGAATATAAAGGAAAAGAAGTCTACCAACAAAATTTGATTAAGAGGAGTTTTTTAGATTTTTATTCGAAATTATATTCTAAAGAAAATATACAAGCTTTAGATATAGACAAATATTTACAGGGAGCTTATTTTCCGAGACTCTCAAAAGAACAACAACTTGAGATGAAATGCCCAATTACATCAGAAGAAATTTCTTTAGCTATTAAACAGTTGAAATTGGGCAAGGCTCCGGGAACAGATGGATTAACAGCAATTTACTACAAAAAGTTGTTGCTCGAAATGATTGAACCCTTAAAGATTTTGTTTAATGAAATTCAGACTGGAGGTGCAGTTCCTCCATCATGGAGGACAGCTTTTATATCATTGATTCCAAAGGAGGATCAAGACCTTACTCAACCCAAATTTATAGACCTATATCGCTTTTAAATACAGATTATAAGATTTTTGCTAAAGTATTGGCTAATAGATTAATGAAAGTTTTGAAACAAATGATTCATAGTCATCAATCGGGATTTATATCTGGGAGTATATGAAATATAATGTAAGACAAATTGTAAACTTGCTTGAATATTTGGATAAGCACAACCAAGTCTCCGCAGCATTGATATTTTTGGATGCAGAGAAAGCTTTTGACCAATTGAATTGGCAATTTTTATTGAGAGTTGTTGAGGAGATGAATTTTGGAGAAGGTTTTCTACATGTTATTAAAGTTATATATCAACAACAAACTGCACAAATTATAGTTAATGGGGGGCTAACAGAGACCTTTAAAATTGAAAAAGGTACAAGACAGGGATGCCCCCTATCACCATTATTGTTTGTTTTAACATTAGAGATTTTATTAATTAAAATTTGAGAGTCCTCTATGATAAAGGGAATTAAAATAAAACAGAATGATTATAGATTGAGAGCTTTTACTGATGACTTGGTTGTGACAGTATCTCAACCGTTACAGTCGGTTATAGACTTGATGGAAATTATAATTCAGTATGGTAAGGTTTCTGGGTTCAAGGTGAATAGTAATAAGACTAAGATATTATCTAAGAATTTATCTATGAATGAAAGGGATATGTTATCTAAATTAACAGGTTTTGAAATAGTGAAAAAGGTTAAATATTTAGGAGTATATATTGCAGCTTCAAATGTAAAATTGTATAAGAATAATTATGAAACACTATGGTTGAAGGTACAAAGGGATTTAAATAATTGGAAAAAATTACAATTGTCATTACTGGGAAGAATTGTAGTTGTTAAAATGAATGTTCTGCCAAAGTTTCTCTTTTTGTTTCAAATGATACCTCTATTGATAAAGGATGCCAACCTTGATCAATGGCAGAAGGGTATTAATAAATTTATTTGGGCGGGGAAAAAACCAAGAGTTAAATTTAAGATTTTACAAGATGCTAGGGAAAGAGAGGGACTCAAGGTGCCGAATTTGAAATTGTATTATGATGCAGTTGCCTTGACGTGGGTTAGTGATTGGCTTAATTTAACTAATAAGAGAATACTCCATCTTCAGGGATGGGATTTGGTATACGGATGGCATGCATATTTGCTTTACGATAAGAAAGTGGACAGGGCTTTTAAATCCCATATTCTTAGAAGTGCGTTATTGCGTGTCTGGAAAAAGTATTATTATAAGTTAAATTATAAAATAACTATTTGGGGAATTCCTGGACACGCGATAGAGGGCGTATTTATGGGAGTGAGTTTGGATATGGTTTCTTACAAGGAACTACTTAGATTGCAAGGGAATGATTGGCAACTTAGATGAGTTAAGACAAGAAAACATAAGTTACTCTTGGTTTCAATATACCCAATTGAAAGCTAGGTGGAAGTTTGACCAAAAGGTTGGCATCACAATTACAGATCAAAATTTAGTAAAACAAATTAGAGATTTAAATTGTGCACATATAAAGAGGATATATAATGCTTCAATTGAATTGGATTCGGAAACGGAACTAGTTAAAGATTGTATGATAAAGTGGGCACAAAATATTCAGGAACCAATTTCGTTGGATACTTGGGAGATAATTTGGGTCAGAAATGTTAAATTTACTCAGGCTCAAAACTTAAGAGAAAATTTTTATAAAATATTTTATAGATGGCATCTGGATCCCAAGAAGTTGTCTAACATGTATCCTAATGTATAGTTTAAATGTTGGAGATGTGGTAGTTTAGAAGCCACCTATTTTCATATGTGGTGGACTTGTAGAAATATAAAAGCTTTTTGGATTAAAATTTGGTGGAACATTCAAAAGATTTTTAAGAGAAAGATAAAGTTTTCTCCGCAATTGTTTTTATTGGGTATTGTTATAGATTGTGATGTTAAAGAAACGAATTTGATGTTGAATATGATAACAGCAGCACAGTTACTGGTGGGACAATATTGGAAGAAGGATAGTTTGCCTACTATAGAAGAATGGGTGTTTAAAGTTTCGAATCTTGCAGAAATGTCTAAGATTTCTGCTTACTTGAAAGATCATTCACAGGAAAAATATATTTCAGTTTGGAGGAGATGGATAGATTATATTCAGAACAAATATGGAACCAAAAAATTCCATTTAGCTTATGAGTAGATTTTAGTGGGATATTGTTATTGGTACTCTGTATGTAGTTATGTTAAAGGGGAGTTAAAGCACATTATGAATTTGGTTAATTGTATATTATGCATAATTTTTATTTAGAATGTGATTATTATAACTATAATCCTGTATTCAGCTCTGAGAAGTGGGGGGGGGGGAAGTGGGTAGGTTTGGGGTGGGGGTGATTTGGGGATATATTGTAAAATTTTGTTTTTGTAAAACTCTTTAATAAAAAAAAAACCTCAGAAAAATGGAAACATAATTCATGCCAGTTTTAGTAGGGTGCTTTTTTTAAAAAAAGGAAAATAGATTCAATTTTCCCTAACATAATAACCCCAGAAACCCTAGTGCTGTCTTCATCTACAGTACAATTGCCATGTAGCAATTGTACTGCAGCTACTGACCATACAAAAGAATTATAAAATTTATAATTCATCATAACAAATAAACTAGATCAACCAGCCTTCCTCAACATAGACCACTTCAAAAGATTCAAGTCACATAATGCACATCCAATAGAGCTAATGGCCATATTCAATCTATAGGAACTGCAGCCAATCACGTGGAAGACTCCAAGGAACTGAAGTCACAACTTTGCATTACAAAGGACAAAATGAATGCTTTGAAGCACAGAATAAATTTGTATTGGAGATGTAAAGGGGAAGATAATGGGATCTTTAAAGGTCATTTATACTCTTTCTCACAAAATACAGGATCATATCTTTTACAGTCTTTGATACTTAAAACTTAACTTACATATGTTACATCATTGAATTTTTCAGGCTCTTCAATATTGTAAGAACATAATTCTGGAAACCACTGAACATGATATCCTTCCCTGCTGGTGGTATCTATCAATGAAATGACATAACAGGAGAAAATTAATAGAAGCTTACATTTAAAGTTTTTGATTTTTTGGAATAGTTCATGCAGAAATACACATACAATACTGGACATATTTATCATTTGTAGAAAAATGTATAAAATGAATATGGATATGCCTTTTAGAATATTGAGAGTTAGTCTGAGCAAATTTCAAAGATCTCAGGTTGATCTGGTGTAGCAGTTTTTATGCAGCTGTGTTGTACCATTAAAATATCACAGAAGAATGGAATTTGCAATTTTAAAATCCACAGAAAAGTAGAATTGGAAAGTGCAGAAAAATGGACATAATAATATATTACAGAGTGATTACAAATTTATGGCAGAATGCTACACATTTAGATAATTTAAGTATGTAAAAGTAGGAGAGAACAAAAAAGATAATCATTTTGTCAGGACCCACCCCAATTCACATCTTAGGAAAGAAAAAACTCTTGAACCAGAAATTGTCCAAAAGGAGCTTTTACTAAAACATGTTTGGAGATGGAAATACTAGACAGGATCTGAAACTGTGTTACAGTTTGGTACTTATTAAAGAGTCCCTGGTCGAACCCCCTCCCTTCAAGCCATTTGGTTTGTCCCAAATCAATTAAAATTCAGGTGTCAAATCCTTCCATGGGAAAGAGGGAACTCTCATGTCTTTATGACAATTACTCCCTTCCTTTAGAGATTTAAATCGGAGATACAAACCAGATCTCTTCCCCCCCCACCTTCCTTTGTTGTTTTAGTTCAAAGGTTCTCCCCCTAGTCTTTGAAGACAGCCTCCTGGCAGTCTGAATAAACACCCTTGCGCCTATTAACATCTTCTCTTCTCCTCCTTGGAAAAATGTCAGAATCCAGTGGGGTTGTAAGATTTTTAGAACATACATATAGGATTTTATGAATGGGATATAAATGGATTCTGACACATTTTACTAATGTTCATCTAATTTTGCAAGTGATTTTACTAATTTGCTTTAAAAAAATCATGAAAGTTCTCTCAATTTTCCTCTCTAGTTTTTTCTCATAATATGGGAAACACAATCATTCAGATTAATCTGCATGACATCTTTGCTTATCCATACTTAATTCAGGTTTCAAAGCATTAGGGGCAGCAGCAAATTAAGAAGGCATGATAGTCCTGATAGAAAATTATTGATCAAAAAGCCTGCCCTGGACCCGGCTGTTTTAAATAACTATCGTCCAGTCTCCAACCTTCGCTTTCTGGCGAAGGTTGTTGAGAGTGTGGTGGCACATCAGCTCCCTCTGTTCCTGGAGGAAACTGATTATCTGGACCCGTACCAATCAGGCTTCAGGCCCGGATACAGCAGGGAGACGGCATTGGTCGCACTGGTGAATGATCTCTGGAGAGCTCGGGACAGGGGTTGTTCCTCTGTCCTAGTCCTATTAGATCTCTCAGCGGCTTTTGATACCATCGACCATGGTATCCTACTGCGGCGTCTCAGGGGGTTGGGAGTGGGAGGCACTGTTTTACAGTGGTTCTCCTCCTATCTCCTGGGCCGTTCGCAGTCGGTGTTGACGGGAGGGCAGAGATCCGCCCCGAGGCCTCTCATTTGTGGAGTCCCTCAGGGGTCGGTTCTCTCGCCTCTCCTGTTCAACATCTATATGAAGCCGCTGGGTGAGATCATTCGTGGTTTCGGGGTGGGGTATCATCAGTACGCTGATGATACCCAACTTTTTCTTTCCACCCCGAACCAACCCAGTGATGCCCTCTCCGTGATGTCCCGTTGCCTGGAGGCGGTCCAGGTCTGGATGGGGAGAAACAGGCTTTGTCTCAATCCCGCCAAGACTGAGTGGCTGTGCATATCGGCATCTCGGGTTAACCAGACTATTCCATCTCTAACGATGGGGGGTGAGGTGTTACCCCCCGTTGATAGGGCTCGCAACTTGGGCGTCCTCCTGGATTCACGACTCAATTTTGAAGATCATATAGGAGCCGTGACCAGGGGGGCTTTTGCCCAGGCTCGCCTGGTGCGCCAGTTGTGACCCTATCTGGACCGAGATGCCCTACGCACAGTCACTCATGCGCTCGTGACCTCCCATTTAGACTACTGCAACGCTCTCTACATGGGGCTGCCCTTGAGGACCACTCGGAGGCTTCAGCTGGTGCAGAATGCGGCTGCGCGAGTTGTGATGGGGGTTTCCCGATACTCCCATGTAACACCTCTACTCCGCAAGCTGCATTGGCTTCCGGTTGCCCTCCGGGTGAGATTCAAGGTGCTGGTGATGACCTATAAAGCCTTAAATGGCTTGGGTCCGGGATATCTGAGGGAACACCTGCTGCCGGCATCAAGCTCCCTTCGTCCAGTGCACTCCCACAGGGAGGGTCTTCTCAGGGTGCCACCGGTGAGAGATTGCCGGCGGATGACACTCAGGGATAGGGCCTTCTCTGTGGGTGCGCCTGCCCTTTGGAACCAGCTGCCGGTGGAGTTGAGGACTGCCCCTGACCTCTGTTCATTTTGTCGGGACCTGAAGACCTGGCTCTTCGAGCTCTGGCTCAGGCTGAGAATTTTTAATTTTAACTTAGTTTTAATCTTAATTTTAACTGGGGTTTTTTATTAATGCAGGGATTAATATAATTTTTAAATCTGTTTTTAACTTTTATATCTGTTTTTTAATTACCCTGTAAACCGCCCTGAGTCCTTCGGGAAAGGGCGGTATATAAATGTAATAAAATAAATAAATAAATAAATAAAATACTTCATGAAAATACACTGCATTTAGAATGTAGACTGCCATAGCAATCATATTAAACTAAACACTGACATTTAAACTATAGTAAGTGCCTACACTTATTTGCAATTAACTACGTTGGCTCTGCTCAAATGCATACAGCGAGTAATCCAAAAGCAGTCCAAGCTAGCTATATCACTGATTACTTTTTAATGCAAAACCTTCAGTAGAACTTGTTTGCTTTCCATAATATTTGTTTTATTCTGTCTACTTTTACCAAGCAATTCATTTTAAGTAATTTATCTCACATATTTCAAGATTCTTTTTCTTATCTTACCTATATGTATTTTGATTTACATAAGCAAATATTAAAATAAGTTATTCAGATGCCAAGTTCATTGGTAGTTGTTTAAGATGTAGGAAGAATAGACAATCTGAGACCAAACCAAGCACAATTTCCACTGATTAAAGGTTAACCCAACATGAAAGTCCTTTTTAACAGAAAATTGTGAATGAATTATTATGTCAAGATGTTACATTATTCTTGAAAAAAAACCCATCTTAAGCTATGCTGAACTAAAATGTAAATTTAGAACACAGATCTAAGTACACACTACTAATGCAAATCTTTGCCTATACAAATAGGATCCTATACAACTGTACTGTGGCTGTTCCTGTGTGTTATTGCTAATGGTCTTTGTATCAGAGATGACTTATGACTCAGTCTTGCTATTCAATAATTTGTATGCATACAAAGAAAATAAGGGACGCGGTGGCTCAGTGGGTTAGGACGCTGAGCTTGTCGATCAGAAGGTCGGCAGTTTGGCGGGTCGAATCCCAAGTGCCGCGTAGCAGAGTGAGTGCCTGTTACTCGTCCCAGCTTCTGCCAACCTAGCAGTTCGAAAGCACATAAAAATGCAAGTAGAAAAATAGGGACCACTACGGTGGGAAGGTAACAGCGTTCTGTGCGCCTTTGGTGTCTAGTCATGCCGGCCACATGACCACGGAGACGTCCTCGGACAAGCGCTGGCTCTTC
The DNA here is from genome assembly GCA_024449315.1 of Daboia siamensis. Lineage (NCBI taxonomy): Eukaryota > Metazoa > Chordata > Lepidosauria > Squamata > Viperidae > Daboia > Daboia siamensis. The sequence continues at coordinate 73,632 of JAKJMR010018301.1, forward strand.
GGCTTTGAAACGGAGATGAGCACCGGCCCCTAGAGTCGGAAACGACTAGCACGCATGTGCGGGGGAACCTTTACCTTACCTTTACCTATACAAAGAAAGATACAGGCCATGATCAAGCTAAAAATTGGAGGGGGGATGAGTTCTGAGACTATAACTATGCTCTTATTTTTCTTCAGCTGGTATGTCCAGTATCTAAATGTTGCAATAGGAAACTGATGTTCACATCGACTCTAAGATCCTACATAGCAGCATTTTTTTTTTTGTCTTGACCATCTAAGTCCATGGCTATTAGTCTCCCATAGAGAATCTTCTACAGGTCACTTAACTACCATTTCCTCTTTAATATAGTTAATGGTTTCCTACACCCATTAAGATTCTGACTGATCTATCAAGAGAAGCCTTGTACCTGAAACAGAACAAAAGGCCTCTATCATCAATTAACAAAGATAATCTGATTTTTGTTTTATCCATATGTTTATCTAGGTTGATAGCAAGTATTGGAATGCTGCAACTCACAGAAATGAGTGCTCTTGATCAAACATTGAGAAATGGTATCAACACAAGCCCTGCTTTAGTCAGTACATTAGAGTTCAAATGGCATTTTCTCTTCACCAAAATCGATTAACTCAGGGCACAGGAAGGATACAGATGAATACAGAAGAGGGCATGGCCAGAAAGTCTTATAAAGATAGTGGTATCAGTCTAATAAGGAAAATGGTTGGTTCCATTCATTACATGCCTTCCTGTCTTCTCAGTGAGCCAGCAACTTCCTTGAATCAGTGGAAATGGTGGTGGTAAGCAAACACAGCTTTTTCCTTTCCTTTGGTTATATAGCTTTTGATTCTAGTTAATATACAAATTAAGAAGGCATGATAGTCATGAGGGAGTGTCTTCAGTGATGTTGCTGAGAATACACCTGAGGGAGAGACTCTCCTCTCCCTGGGTCCGATTTTCCCTTGCATGTGGGTCCATTTGGACTGAAAGCCGTCCTGGAGAGGTTGGCCACCAAAGGGGTGAAGCTTTGGGGACCACAGGTCGGTGGTATCCGGCTTGTTGGAGCCAAAGGAGCCCCTGGAATCAGCAGAAGAAAGGAGGACTGCATTCATGCAATTCTGCATTACCAGATGATTGTCAGAGATGGAGAAAAAGCTCAGAATGACAGCAAACAGCTGAACCGGGTGAGAACTGCCATCTTCTTTCTCAGTAGAGGTGGATTTATTGGCAATTAGCTCTTTTACAGCTCAGAGCGAAGCCTTTAATCTTTAGGGAGTAGGTGGAATTTCCCCCCCCTCCTGAACTCTAGCGGTGATTTAAGCTTTTGTGCAACTTAAGAACTTCTTGTATAGTAAGCTGTTTGAGCCTTAAGAGAACTTTTGGGAAGCTATTGTTCTTATAAAGGGTTTTTGTTTTTTGATTTCATGCTGGAAGCCACTCAGTTTGCATTTTTTATCTATTAAGCTCATTTTCTCTTTTGGCCATTTTCTTCCTTTTTCTTTTTCCCTTTCAAACGTATCAGGAATGGACATTTTGTGTCGCCTGGTAGCTAATTTGAGAATCTTTTTTCACTCTCATCTGTCTGGTGTTGATTTAGCCTAGAAGTTTGGCTGTATGCCCAGACATTACTCATCTAAGACTTTGAAACTTTTCTGAGATAAGATTTGCTTTTACTCTATCTGGCCTTACAAAACAGACTATATTAATAAATAAATGGTACTTGGAGCCATGTGCTCCCTTGGATTATAACTATTGTGTTTTGGAACCATATATGTTGTATGTAGTATGTTTTAGGTGTGTCATGTATGTGTACTTTGAGAGCGGACAACTAAATTTCATTTTTGATGTGTGCCATTGTACCCACAATAAAAAAATGACAATAAAGATTATCTTATCTATAACAAGCTGTCTTAGAAGAACTGAAAATTAAGAATTTTTTTTCTCTTTCTTCTTTTGAATAGAATTTGGTGGACTATAAACCTGATATTTTTGCCTTTTTCTTTTCATCCTTTTTATTCTGGGAGTTTTTCCATTTTTTTTCTTTTTCCTTTTTTCATTATACTAACTCCCTTTTTTTTCTCCTGTTGCTATTTTTTACCTTTTTCTTTTCTTTTTCTTTTTACCTATTCTTGTGGATTTTTCCTCCTACCAATAGGAACTCATAAAAGCTGGCTATTTGGCCACCCTGTGGATTACAATATAAGACATAGAGACCAAGATGAGCACTTCAAACCTATCTAAACTTGGGAGAAAAGGATCTTCCACCCCTGCCTCAACCTCTGCAAGTCCAATATATCAAAAATCAATTATGACAGTGCTGCACAAGAAAAAATGGATGCCCAACAAAAAGACACTCAGATCATTTTGCAGGCAATTGCAGCCCATACGGCATCCTCGACAAAATCTATGAAGACTCGAAAAATGATCTTGATAAAATGAATCAAAAAATTATTAACATAGGTTCTCAAATTGAAAAGTTAACTCAAACTATGCTAGAAGAAATAAAGTGCCTAGAGAAGTCCATGTTAGTTTTCTTAAAAGATCCATAAGAGACGAGATTTTGAGAAAAGTAAGAGATCAACCATTAAAATACAAAGATAAAGAAGTTGTGCCCCCATTCCTAGAAGGGTAAGAGAGGCTCGAAGAGATTATCAGTTCTTAACCGGGAAACTGGTTCAAAAAGGAATCAATTTTAGATAGTTGATCCCAGAAGTGATCCTAATCTATTGGGATACAAAAAGATATAGATTGGACACCCCTCTTAAAGCAATGGAATTTTTTGACACTCAGAACATATGCTTAGAAGAAGGTGCAAGACCAAGAGACCAGAGACAGATTAGATCGACTAGAAGACTGAGACCGAGATATAATTGAAAATTATGGAGGAGATTGGAAATTTATTGATAAATAAAAATGGACTGAGGTAAAAAAAGGTAAAGGTTCCCCCGCACATGCGTGCTAGTCGTTTCCGACTCTAGGGGCCGGTGCTCATCTCCGTTTCAAAGCCGAAGAGCCAGCGCTTGTCCGAGGACATCTCCATGGTCATGTGGCTGGCATGACTAGACGCCAAAGGCGCACGGAACACTGTTACCTTCCCACCGGAGTGGTCCCTATTTTTCTACTTGCATTTTTACGTGCTTTCGAACTGCTAGGTTGGCAGAAGCTGGGACGAGTAACAGGCGCTCACTCTGTTACGCGACACTCAGGATTCGACCCGCCAAACTGCTGACCTTCTGATCGACAAGCTCAGCGTCCTAACCCACTGAGCCACCGTGTCCCAAAAATGGACTGAACTCTCCTTTAAAAAGGAGAATTTTTTTTACAAGATTACAGAAATTAAAAATGGATATAATTTGCCTCCAAGAGACACATATTAAGAGACAACACTTTAAAATCCTAGAACAAGCGAAAATGGTAAACTTTGCTTTACACTCGCATCTCAAAAGAAAAGGGGAATAGCCCTTTATATTAAAAGAAAAGATGAATACCAAACAAATATATGTAGATGAAGACGGGAAAATATCAATGGTAGAAATCATGATGGATCAAAAACAGGTATTGTTGGTAGCAATATATGTGCCTAATGTAAAGCACCCCTTCATGGATTCCTGCCTTATAGTGGCACAGGGGCTTGTGTAATTCAATGAAACTATGAGCTATGCCGTGCAGGGCCACCCAAGATGGAAAAGCCATACCAGAGAGTTCTGACAAAACATGATCCACTGGAGAAGGAAATGGCAACCCACTCCAGTATCTTTCCATGAAAAACCCATGGACAGTACCAAAAGGCAAAAAGATATGACCCTGGAAGATGAGCCCTCAGGTCGGAAGGCGTCCAATATGCTACTGAGAAAGAGCAGAGAGCTAGTACTAGTAGCGCCAGAAAGAATGAAGCGATTGGGCCAAAGCCGAAAGGACGCTCAGCTGTGGATGTATCTGGTGGTGAAAGGAAAGTCCGATGCTGTAAAGATTTTTTCTCCATAGGAACCTGGAATGTAAGATCCATGAATCAAGGCAAGCTGGATGTGGTCAAACAAGAGATGACAAGACTGAACATCGACATCTTAGGAATCAGCAAACTAACATGGACAGGAATGGGTGAATTTAATTCAGATGACCATCAGGTATACTACTGCGGGTAAGAATCCCTCAGATGAAATGGAGTAGCCTTCATAGTCAATAAAAGAGTAGGAAAAGCAATATTGGGATACAATCCTCCAAATGACAGAATGATCTCAGTTCGAATCCAAGGCAAACCATTCAATATCACAGTAGTCCAAGTCTATGCCCCAATCAACAGTGCTGAAGAGAATGAAATTGACCAGTTCTATGAAGCACTACAGCAATTTATAGAACTAACACCCAAAAATGATGTCCTTATCATCATGGGGGATTGGAATACTAAATTAGGAAGCCAAAAGATAAGCGGAATAACAGGCAAGTTTGGCCTTGGAGTACAAAATGAAGCTGGGCACAGACTGACAGAATTTTGTCAAGAGAATACGTGGTGATAGCAAACACTCTTTTCCAGCAACCCAAGAAATGGCTCTACACATGGACATCACCAGACGGTCAACACAGAAATCAGACAGACTATGTGCTCTGCAGCCAAAGATGGAGAAGCTCTATAGAGTCAGTAAAAACAAGACCAGGAGCTGACTGTGGCTCAGACCATGAGCTTCTCATTGCAAAATTTAGGTTTAAAGTAAAGAAAGAAGGGAAAGCACTAGGCCACTCAGATATGAACTAAATCATATCCCTGATGAATACACGGTAGAGGTGACAAATAGATTTAAGGAATTAGATCTGATAGTGCCTGAACAACTATGGTTGGAGGTTCGCAACATTATATAAGAGGTAGCTCCTAAAACCATCCCAAAGAAAAAGAAATGCAAGAAGCAAAATGACTCTCTGAGGACGCTTTGCAAATAGCTGAGGAAAGAAGGGAAGCGAAAGGCAAGGAAGAAAAAGAAAGATACACCCAATTGAATGCAGAATTCCAGAGAATAGCTAGAAGAGATAAGAATGCCTTCTTAAATGAACAGTGCAAAGAAATAGAAGAAAACAATAGAATAGGGAGGACCAGAGATGTCTTCAAGAAAATTGGAGAGATGAAGGGAATGTTCATACAATTCCAAAGAAAGGCAGTGCCAAAGAATGTTCAAACTATCGCACCATTGCACTCATTTCAAATGCTAGTAAAGATATGCTTAAAATCCTACAAGCTAGACTCCAGCAGTATGTGGATCGAGAACTACCAGAAGTACAGGCAGGATTTCGAAGAGGCAGAGGTCTAGAGATCAAACTGCCAACATACGCTGGATTATGGAGAAAGCTAGGGAAAGTTGGACCATAAAAAAGGCTGAGTGCCAAAGAATTGAGGCCTTTGAACTATGGTGCTGGAGAAGACTCCTGCGAGTCCCTTGGACTGCAAGGTGATCAAACTGGTCAGTCCTTGAGGAGATCAACCCTGACTGCTCTTTAGGAGACCAAATCCTGAAGTTGAAACTCAAATACTTTGGCCACCTAATGAGAAGAAAGGACTCACTGGAGAAGAGCCTAATGCTGGGAAAGATCGAGGGCAATAGAAGAAGGGGATGACAGAGAATGAGGTGACTGGATGGAGTCACTGAAGCAGTAGACATGAGCTTAAATGGACTCCAGAAGATGGAGAGGAAGGCCTGGAGGAACATTGTCCATGCGGTTGTGATGGGTCAGACACGACTTTGCAACTAACAACATTTTAAAACATTTTAGCTAATCTTACTGGTGTCATATGCCATCTATAAAACATTTTATACGAATTTTCTTTATATGAAACTGCTTTAGTCAATTTAATATTTCTATCCCATAATTTTTGCCGGTCTTCCAAATCTATAGAATATCCAAAGTTTTTTGCCCATGTTATCATTGTATCTTTTGCTTGTTCTTCCATCTTCAAGTTTAGCAGAAATCTGTAAAGTTTCTGAATCTGGTTTTCGCCTGTTTTTAATAATATTTGATCAAATTCTGTCTGTTCTTTATAATATCCCATTCTCTTTGCATCTTTTCTATATCTTGTTTGAATTTGCAAATATGGCTACCATACTAAGTCAATACCATGTATATTACAAAGCAGTCAGACTTTCTGTATTTGTATATCTAAAATTAACAGGAAGCTATTTGAATCAATGTTTATTAATAACCAACAAATTATTTAGGGAAGGTAAGATATGGTTTTGCATCTACCTTCTGTTTTCTTCCAGTAGACTTTCACTTGAAGTTGGTCATCTTGGAAAAAAGGCACTCCAATTTCAAGAAGATGATTAAGTCTACTTCCTTTGAAGAATGAAACATCACTAGCTTTACAAATTGTAGATGTCCATTCTTCTGTAAAAGAAAATATTTCTGAAAATTTGCCAGTTGCATAGTGGCTGTATAAACAAAGTGTTTCAAATGATACTTTAAATGCATCTAATTAGAGATCACCGGATTATAAATAAAAAATAAAAATACAATAAAAGGAAAAATAATTAATATTTATTTATAAAACAGGAGTAAACATAACTTTGCCAATTGTTGGCAGCTAATTCTAAAAGAAAGTTATTAGTTTCAGAATATTTAGAAATTTTCAAATTTTCTTGTTTGCTAAAATACAGTATGATCAATCCTAGCTGGTAACCTAGCTATTCTAATTTCAAAGATAGTCCCATATATATGGCATTGTATTCAGGTCAAGAGAAGATTATTATACTGTAGATAACTGAGGGTGTCCAATGCAGCTGAACCTTCAAGCTGAGCATGCATACCATCAGTCTCTGAATAAAACTGTACTACCAGTAACACCAATGGTTACAGAACATAGTTATGCCAAGAATATCAAATTTTAAATATTTTGAATGATAAGATAACCTTTATTGTCATTTTTTACTGTGGGCACAACGACACACATCAAAAATGAAATTTAATTGCCCGCTCTCAAAATGAACACATATATGACACACACCTAAACATACTATATACAACATATACACAACTTGTGTATAGACCTACTCCCCTATATATACATAATATATGAATATTAAACACTGCCCATCTTGAATGCAAGGTGGATTCTATCTAATCTTACTGGATATGTTCTAAATATATTCTTCAAAAAATCAATACAATCAAACTAATAATTTAATACTAAAACAATAATATATACTTAATTTTATAATTTATTAATTTTATAATTAATAATTAATAACAAAAAATAATGAATTACAGTACTTCTGAATTCATCATAGTAACTCAACATTAAAAAAAAAGCAAAAACAAGGACTTCTGGTCCTGCGCACAGCACAGCAGTTGAGGGGTTTGGGACTTTCTTCCTGTTAGGGGACCCTAAATGGGCCAGAAGCCACCCTGGAGAGGTGGAAATGAAGAAAGAAAGTCCCAGGGACCTCGGAGAGATGGCAGTTGACCCAATCAGTCCAGGAGAAGCCTTCCAGAAACAAACAGGAGAAACACTAGCCTAACTCCAGAGCCTAGCCCAAGCTGTGAGCAACCAAAGTCAAAAGAAGTATTTTAAGTAAACAGCATGCTTGAATCTGGGTAAGAACATTGATTTTCTCTATCCCACCTATCAACTTTCCTAAAGGGAAGAAATTCCCAAGAAGCAAAAAAAAACGCCTCCAAGATTGAACAAGGGGGGCTTTTGCCCCACCCTTTTGCTAACGGAAGCTGCAAATTGAACCTTTCATGGAGGAATAAAATTTGAAAAATGAACCAGTGCTGACACCTACTGATGGAAGAGGATTACGACAGTCATGGTAAAATCTGGGGGAAAAACTAATCTCTACTTGTGACCTTCAAAGCTTTAACAATAGAGGACTTCCGGGTGGCAAGGCGCCGCCGCCGACAGCTGCTTTTAGCTTGTCAGCTTCGCGGCTTTGTAGAACCGCCGAAAACAGCGCCGATCAGCTGTTTTGGCGGTTCGGAAGCCCCCTCCTCGGGAGAAGAGGAGGGGGTGAGTATCCAAGTAGGGGAAGGGCTCTCTGGGGCCGCCAGGGCTTAAAGTTCTGGCGGCTGAAGGATTGAGCCCCCCCGAAGCTTGGATTTCTCCGGGCTGCGCAGCGTGTCTGCTCCGTTTTTTTTTGGAGCAGAACAAGGCGAACGCAACCATCCCTGCTTACAAGAATGGACTTTGGAAGATAATGAAAGCAGGCAGAGCGATGCAAGAGAATAAGGAGTAAGTGAACTTTTGATCTTTGGCTCAATTCACATTGAAGACTTTGAAAGTGAAAGTGCGTAGTTGCAAAAGAGGGAAAAAATGGCGGCTAAATCTTCTAAACTTACTAAAACTGCGGGGGCTTCCCCCCTGCCGCAACCTCCAGCGCAAGTTTTAGCACCTCCTGCACCTTTACCTTCGCCTGTTTTAACAGTTAAAGTTTTGCAAGATGCTTTGGAAAAGCATTCACAGCATTTAGCTGAGATGATAGATGAAAAGTTGGATGAGAAGCTGACAGAAATTATGGATGAAAAGTTTACAGTAATAAGGGAGGACATCTTGCTTGCATTTCAAGGCATGGCGATATGTATTGAACGCCTTGACGAAAGAGTGAAGGATCTCACTCAAAATAATACTAAATTGGATGCAAAGATATTAGAGACTGAGAATGTGGTGGATAAAATTGATTATGACTTGACATTGGTACAATATCATGAAATGGAGTTTGCTGTGAGAATTAGGGGTCTTAAGGAGAATCTCAAGGAAGATTTGAAGAAATTAGTCTCTGTTGCTCTGGAAGATGTGTTGGGAAGGCCAGCTGAAGGAATTGCAGAAGATATAGATAAAATTTTCCGTGTTAATTCCTGGATTGCGAGACAAAGGAAATTACCTAGAGATGTGGTTGTTTATTTTACAAAGAGAGCAACCAGGAATGAAGTTATTCAAGTCTCTTACAATACTAAGCTTGTGATCGCAGAGCAAGAAGTTCTGGTTTTAAAAGAGATCCCTCCAAAAATTTTAAGGAAACGAAAGGAATTTGCATTTCTGGCACAGGAGCTTAAGCGACGTGATATCAAGTTTAGATGGGAGATCCCAGTGGGTATGGTGGTAATGTTTGAAGACACAAGATACCGTCTTGCTACAGTGATGCAGGCACGTGATTTTTATAGCAATGTTTTAAAAGCAATCCCCATACCACTTCTGGAATCAACAAAGGAGGGAAAGTCTCATGATGCCAAAGGAATACAGATAGATGAGAAAGCAGCAGGAGTGAGTCAAATTTCAACAGTATCAGAAGAAGTAAGAGACCAGAGGATTACACGTGCTGCTTCGAGACGAGTCAGACGTGAGCAAGAGCAGGACCAGCAGAATGTTGTGGAATCTCCAAAGTGTACCTATAGCCAAGCTGTGGGAGGAGCGCGGCCTAAAAATGTAGGGAAATGTAGGGAAGACGCGCTTCAAAAGCTTCGGATTGCCAGAAATGGTGACTAAGTTTTTAAATTGGAATGTCAATGGATTAAATTCACCACAGAAGAGAAAGAAAATTTTTCAATATTTAAAGCAATTTAAGACTGATGTTATTTGCTTACAAGAAACACATATTAGAGCTATGGACCAAAAGTATTTATCAAATTCAAGATTAGGTACACAATTTATTGCTTCTGCAGTTAACAAGAAAAATGGAGTGGTTATTTATGTTAAGAATACAATTACAGCAGAGTTAATTGAAGCAGATCAACAAGGAAGATATGTTATTGTGGACTTGTTACTAGAAGGTAAAAAAACTCTTTTGGTTGGATTATATGCTCCTAATCAACAGCAAGCTGATTTTTATAGCTTATTACACAGCAGGATTACCCAATTGGATTACAAATCTTTTATTTTTATGGGAGACTGGAATGGTGTTTTGAATGTACAAATGGATAAGAGTGGATCTTATAGAAGTACCCTAAGTCATGCTAAACTGCCTAAATCTTTTTTTGAGATGATGGATGATATGGATTTACGTGATGTTTGGAGGGAAAGGAACTCACAAGAAAGGGACTATACTTTTTTTTCTGATAGACATCAATCTTTTTCCAGGATTGATTTTATATTATTGACTAATGATCTTTTTTTTAGAACTAAGAAGATAAAGATTTGTTCAAGGACTATGTCTGATCACAGCCCAGTCTGGTTAGAGATTGGAAAAGACATTAGAGAACGACGTTCCTGGCGTTTAAATGAGAATTTGTTTAGAAATCAGGAAAATGTGGAAGAGTGTAAAAAACAGATGAAGGTTTTTTTTGAAACAAATATGCATAAGGGTACCTCTATGGAAATGGTATGGGATGCTAGTAAGGCGTATATGAGAGGTGTGTTGATATATCTTAACAATAAATATAGACGTAATTTGGAATTTAGGAGGAAAGAATTAGAGACAGAGATTAAGGAAAAAGAAAAGGCTTTAATTTTGAATCCATCGGATGTGAAGATCAAAGAGACTATTAAGTTATTAAGAGGACAATTTGACAAGTTAATGGCTGATCAGGTGGCAACTAATCTACGGTTTGCAAGGCATAATACTTTTTGCAATGCCAATAAACCAGGTAGATGGTTAGCCTATATGCTAAGGAAGAAGCAAAGGGTTTCTAATATAGACAAAATAGAACATAAGGGAAAGATTGTGTATCAACAGAATCTTATTAAGGAAACCTTTGTTGATTTTTTTTCTAAATTATATGCTAGAGATAAGATTAATGAAATGGACATTGATTTATATTTAAAAGACTTTAGCATCCCGGTTCTTACGCAAGAGCAAGAAGAAGAGATGAATCAGTTGATAACTGAGGAAGAAATATTTTTGGCAATCAAACAGTTAAAAGTAGGTAAAGCGCCAGGCACGGATGGTTTGACTGCTGCGTATTATAAAAATCTACAGTTTGAGATGATAAAGCCATTAAAGGAACTGTTTCAGACAATTCAAAAAGGGGGAGGAGTGCCTCCGTCTTGGAAAACTGCTTTTATTTCTTTAATTCCGAAAGAAGATCAGGATGTTACTTAAGCAAGAAATTATAGGCCAATATCACTTTTGAATATGGACTACAAGATATTCGCTAAGGTTTTAGCTAGTAGACTGATGAGGGTATTGCAACAGGTAATTCATGGTGATCAAACTGGGTTTATAAGTGGTAGACAAATGAAAAATAATGTGAGACATATAGTTGATTTGTTGGAATTTCTGGAAAGGAATAACCAGATCTCTGCAGCATTGATCTTTTTGGATGCTGAAAAAGCTTTTGATCAATTGGATTGGAAATTTTTGCTGAAAGTATTAGATAAAATGAATTTTGGGGATGAATTTTTACAACCAATCAGGGCATTATATCAGAAGCAAACAGCTCGAATAATTGTTAATAATAGTTTGACTGAAATGTGTAATATTGAAAAGGGTACGAGGCAGGGTTGCCCGTTATCACCTTTATTATTTGTCTTAACGTTGGAGATATTACTGATTAAAATACGGAATTCGGAAACAATTAAGGGAATTCAAATAAGAGATCAGGATTATAAATTGAGGGCGTTTGCGGATGATCTGGTTATTACGTTGACACACCCAGAAAATTCTGTTATGGAATTGATGGAGTTAATATCGCAATATGGGAAAGTTTCTGGATTTAAGATTAACATACAAAAAACTAAAATCTTATCTAAAAATATGACAGTATTACAAAAGGTAGCTTTAGAAAGGTTAACTGGATTTGAAATTGTTGAAAGGGTTAAATATTTGGGGGTATATTTAACACCCTCAAATGTTAAATTATATAAAAATAATTATGAAAAGTTATGGAACAAAGTGCAAAAAGAATTGGATAGTTGGAAAAAATTACAATTGTCATTATTGGGAAGAATTGCAGCAGTAAAAATGAATGTTCTGCCAAAATTTTTATTTTTGTTTCAAATGATACCCATTCTCAAAAAGGATTCAAATTTGGAGGAATGGCAGAAGGGTATTAATAAATTTGGGCAGGGAAAAGGCCACGGGTTAAATTTAAAATTATGCAGGATACGCGTGAAAGAGGTGGTCTAAGAATGCCCAATTTTAAATTATATTATGAAGCTGCTGCATTATCAGCTATAAGTGATTGGATTAATTTGACACAGGGGAGACTATTAAATCTTGAAGGGCATGATTTGTTATTTGGTTGGCATGCATATTTATTGTATGACAAAAAGGTAGACAATGTGTTTAAAAGGCATATTTTGAGGTATGCTTTGTTGCGAGTTTGGAAAAAGCACAGACAAAAGTTAAATTATAAGATACCGTTATGGGCAATACCCAAACACGCAATAGAGAATATAAATGTTGGATTTAAACATGATGTGACTACATATAAGGAAATTTTGAGCTTGGAGAGGAATGTGTGGTGTTTGAAGTCATATAATCTTTTACGAGAAAAAAAGATTGTACAAACTTGGTTTCAATATGGACAATTACAAGCCAGGTGGAAAGAGGATCAGAAAATTGGTTTTTTAATGGATGATGAAAATTTGGTAAAGCAAATTAGAAATCAGGGACCAGCGCATATCAAACGGATATATCTTGCATTGATAGAGATTGACTCTGAAACAGAAATTGTTAAGGACTGTATGATAAAATGGGCACAGAATATTCAGGAAGTTATCACAATGGATACTTGGGAAAAGATCTGGGTGAGAAATGTGAAATTTACGCAAGCTCAAAACTTAAGAGAGAATTTTTATAAAATGTTTTATAGGTGGCATTTAGATCCTAAAAAATTAGCAAGTATGTATCCGAATTATCAGCCTAAATGTTGGAGATGTGGCGGTGAAGATGCAACGTACTTTCATATATGGTGGACTTGTAAAAAGATCAAAGCATTTTGGATTAAAATTTGGTGGAATATGCAGAAGATATTCAAGAAAAGGATAAAGTTTTGTCCGCAGTTGTTTTTATTGGGCATTATTACTGATACTACTGTGCTGGACATTAATCTGATGTTGAACTTAATTACGGCAGCGAGACTTTTAATAGGGCAATACTGGAAGAAGGAAGAACTGCCGACTATAGAGGAATGGACTTTAAAAGTTTCCAACCTGGCGGAAATGGCGAAGATTTCAGCATATTTGAAAGACCATTCGCAACAACGATATATTGTGGAGTGGAAGAAATGGATTGTTACATCCAGAATAAATACGGGACTAAAAAGTTTCATCTAGCATTTGAATAAGTATATTGCTTGTAGTCAACTTATAAGAGCTAAAGTGCGAGAGATTTAATAGTTTATTGTTGTTAGTATATGGGAGTTTATGATTGGTTACTTTATTTTTATACCTTGTATCTAGCTCTGGGAAGTCCGGGGGGGGAGGGGGGAAGGGGAGGGTGAGAGGGTGGGATAGGGTTGGGAAGGGAGGGAAGGGTTGGGGGATGGGATGTAATAATTAAAATGTACTGAAAAACTTTTCAATAAAAAAAAAAAAAGCTTTAACAATAGAGAACAGCTGTGTAGATAAAGTGAGACTTTCAAACCTGAGGGAACAAAAAAAAAAAGAACTCTCTGGACTATAAGTATTTATTCAACTTTGACTCCAAAGCTATTTCCAAGGGTGGAGGGGAATCTGGACTTTCGGTCATCATGGAAAATCAGAGATTTATAGGAAATGCTTATTAAAAAAATGAATATATTTCAAGAGGAGATATATGATATGTTGCAACCAATTCAAATAACAATGATCTCAGATCACAAAGAAATTCAGAATAACTTTGAAAATATATATAAACTCATCTCCAATTCAATTTTATACCAAAAATAACCCTCAGGAAAACACAACAGAGAACAGACAAAACAGATGACTGAACATAAATTTGTGGATAGAGACTTAAAGATGGAATTCTACAAAACAAAGGAGTATGATTTAATCCAAGTGGGAAAAAAATTACAAGAAATACTAGATTTGGAAAAGACAACTTATATTTCAACACTACAAAACAAACTTGTGGACAAGAAAAAAGACTAGATAAAACATACTACAGAGATACCAGAGAAAACACTGGAACTGGAGAGACAAAAAGCAACAAGAGAAGCAGAGAGAAAAAGAAGGGAAAAGATTCCCAATAAAAATGAGTGGGCAAATGCCCCTAACGAAGATACTGATTTACTTTTTATATCTACTCCAACATTTACGAACATACGGAAAAAACCTTTTGATTCAGCAAAATACATCGATTAAGAAAGATACTGGGCAAAGGAAAAAGACTAAGGTGGAAGCCAAGAAAATAGATGATGGGACTTATCAGAGAGAATACTTAAAAAAGAAACATTTGTTTGAATATGGTTAAAGAAATAGAAAAAATTTGGAATATATATGCTATTCTAAGAGGGATGAATTCTCTAAATAATATAGTATGCTTTTTTCTCTTTTGTGTTCTTTTTCTTGATATGAGCAATGTAAAAAAGTTGAAATGAGTTAAATAAAGGAAATGTTGTAGATACTTAAATGTGACTGAATTTAGCAAATTTAGTGGATTTTAGCAAATCATGTATATCAGACCTGTCAAACACAAGGCCCGGTGGCCGGATCCGGCCCATGAAGTGGTTTCATGTGGCCCGCGAAGCCATCCTGGAAACAGTGAGGGAACGGCCCCCACTGCCTTGGCCCAGAGACCCTCCTTCTGCCAGAGACCCTCAGATCTGTCTCACTCCTGCCCAGGCCCCCATAGGCACCCTTGATGCGAACGATGTAGAGCTGGCCATGTCCACCCAGTAGGCCATACACACTCTAGCCACGCCCACCCAGTAGCCCACGCCCACCCTGGCCATTGCCACCTGGCCCCTTGAGGGCAAATGCAATGCTGATGTGGTCCTTAATGAAATTGAGTTTGACACCCCTGATGTATATGAATTGTCATATTTTCTCTGATGCTGCTTTTACTCAGCTGTAAAACTAAATGCCGGCTGGCAACCCCCAGGGAGAGAGCCTTCTCTGTGGGTGCGCCAAGCCTCTTGAATGAACTGCCTCCAGAGCTGCGGACGGCCCCTGACCTTCGGTCCTTCCGCCATGACCTGAAGACATGGATGTTCCAACAAGCGGGCATGGACTGACTATGGTTTTAAATTTGGCTTTTATTGGGTTAAATTGTCATTTATTTATTACATCTATTGTTTAATTCTTTTTTTAAATTTTGTACTTTATGTTTTTTAATTTTTATTGTTGTGAGCCGCCCTAAGTCCTTAGGGAGAAGGGCGGCATATAAATTTAATAAATCTAAATCTAAATCTAAAATATGAAAATCCATTAACAGAAGAATTCAAAAGAGTTCACAAAAATATACTCTTGTGGGTAAAAATGAAGACCAATGAATTAGTAGACCAACGAAATGCTGTGGACTTATTATACTTAGACTTCAGTAAGGCATTTGACAAAATAGACCACAACCTGCTGCTTAGTAAGCTAGAAAAAGGTGGGATAGACAACAACACCATCAGATGGATCTGTAACTGGCTGACAAACCATACTCAGCAAGTAGACCTCAATGGTGCTACATTCATATGTAATGTAAGCAGTGGGGTACCACAAGGCTCCATCTTAGGCCCAGTACTCTTCAATATCTTCATAAATTTATTTATTTATTTATTTTAATTCCATTTATATCCCGCCCTTCTCCGAAGACTCAGGGCGGCTTACAAACTTAGCAATAGCCTTCATTCTATGTATATGCCTGCTTATTAGGGCTTTCACACACACCCCAAGCGGCATTATTAGAAAGTCAGCTTAATTGCCCCCAACAATCTGGGTCCTCATTTTACCTACCTCGGAAGGATGGAAGGCTGAGTCAACCTTGAGCCTGGTGGGACGCGAACCTGCACTAATTGCAGGCAGCTGGTGTTACTTAAGGAGGCATTAGCCCACTGCTCCACCAAGGCTCCTTTTAAATGATTTAAATGAGGGAATAGAAGGGGAACTCATCAAATTTGCAGATGACATTAAACTGGCAGGAATAGCCAACACCCCAGAAGACAAGCTCAGGATTCAAAAACATCTTGGCAAACTTGAACAATGGGCCCTATCCAACAAAATGATGTGTAGAAAAGCAAAGTTTTACATTTAGACAGGAAAAAAAAACAAAGGTTTAAGTATAGATTAGGCAAAACCTGGCTCAAAAACAGCAACTGTGAGAAGGGCCTTGGAGTCCTAGTGAACAATCACTTGACTATGAGCCAGTAGTGTGCAGCAGCAGCCAAAAAAGCTAATACAATCCTGGGTTGTATAAACAGAGGCATAGAATCAAGATCACACAAGGTATTAGTACCACTTTATAAAACCCTAGTAAGACCACACCTGGAATACTGCAACCAATTTTGGTCCTATACTAAAAAAAAGATGTTGAGACCTTGGAAATAGTTCAGAGAAGAGCAACTAAACTGATCAAAGGCCTGGAAACTAAAACATATGAAGAACGGCTGCAAGACTTGGGTTTGGCTAGTCTAAAGAAAAGAAGAAACAGGGGTGACCTGTTTGAATGACTGCCACAAAGAAGAGGGCGTCAAACTATTTTCCAAAGCACCAGGGGGGAAGACAAGAAACAATGGTTGGAAACTGATCAAAGAGAGAAGCAACCTGGAATTAAGGAGAAACTTCCTAACTGTGAGGACAATTAACCAGTGGAACAGGTTGCCTCCAGAAATCGTGGGCACTCCTTCACTGGAGATTTATAAGAAGAGACTAGACAGTCACTTGTCTGAAATAATATAGGTTCTCCTGCTCGAGCAGGGGGCTGGACTAGAAGACTTCCAAGGTCCCTTCCAGATTCTATTCTATTCTATTCTATTCTATTCTATTCTATTCTATTCTATTCTATTCTATTCTATTCTA